>OX578141.1:37370562-37660562 GCA_951213105.1 Amaurobius ferox | reverse complement strand
CAGATGTTGTATAAGCTCGAAATGCCACTGTAACTGGGCGAAACTTCACGGGCTTCTTATGAAGTTTTGGATTCATAAATAAATACGTGTACCGTATATACTACATATTGACTCCTATACGCTTATGAAGTGCTCTAATACGATTATCTATTTCTTTTTGTCGAACTTTTAGTTTTTTATAAATTTCCACATTGTTATAACAATTAGCAAGGATTTCCATGTAAAATGTTATACACGTGAATGTAAAATTTGAAGCCGCCTTGTCTGTGTAAGTAATAACAAATTTCCTACATATTTCATGAAGATTGTCTCGATGTATATTGCAGCCATCCCGTTGTTGTTGATATGAAGGTCGATAAAAACGATAAAATTGTGTAATAATGCGATCACATCATTCGTCAAATGCATTTAAAGGCATACTATTGTCATGTCGCAATTCTGCGCCATGAGCCTTTTTGTATTTTCTGCGAGAGAAACATCCTTCTCTCCGTTCGTGCCTGTGCTGTGTTTTTCGTTAACACTTGTTTCCATTGAAATCGCATTAAAAAGCGCATTTCGTCGTGAAATCGTTGGATTGTCTGGACTTAGTGTCTGGCCGAGAAGCGTGACGTTTTGCTGACTTGTTGCTAGGAAAGCGCGCCGTCCAATCAGGAAGAGGCGCATTTTTGCGAAGGAGAACTTTTGCGTGGGCTCAGGCGACCCACACTTCTCTCTCATCGAGCTGGAAAATTCCGACTGAAAGGTCGCATCGAAAGTTTTGTCTAGAAAAGAGACAAAAGGCGTTTAGCCGAAATGGCTAACTGGCGGAGATGGGCATTTTGGTTCTAAAGGAAACCGCCCCTGCATTTCTGGAGATGATTGAAGAAGATCCTGGATACTTACATTAATTATTCTGTACATTTTCTAAAATATATTTTTTCCATTCCAGGAATCTATTCGACATCGACGCCGAGCTTTGAAGTAGCTATTCCAATTCGTTCGGAGTGTAAAATCGACTGATGGCTAATACTTAAAGTTTTGGACTCTTTATCCCTCCTCGTGTCCTTTTGAGAACTTTGTTCTACTTAAAATCGTGCACATCTGATGAGAGGTATTTTCTGAAAAGCGTGAAATGTATAATAGCCAGGTAACATTTTCTTTACGGGAATTTTAATGCCGTACAGCACCGGCATATTGACGAATGATTTCTAATATTAACAGGCTCATGTCAAAATGTATTTATTGATAACTTAAAATCTAAATTAAATCATATGATTATTGAAGTGAATTATTGTATGCTATATAAATTTTGAACAGAGCAGAAAGGCAGATTGTGTTATTATAAATGAAGCTCTGAATATGATAACTGATTTTTAAAGTAAAATACTTAAGTGTGATTTAAATAAATAATATTTTGGTTTTTACTTTGCTTCTGATTTATTTGAAATGCCTTTAATTCCTCTGCTATTCACTGCATGTCATCTAACAAACAATTCTGTTAGACTGAGAAAGTTTCTTGCTTGGGTAAATTTAGAATGGTTGATTAAATTGCTAAAATTCCACTATACGGCTTCACCGGCTCTTGAGTTGTCTGGTGCGCCTTTGCTTTTGTGAGTTGGCAAGACGCGCCATGACAAATTGGTGCTCGTGCCTTTTTTTTTTTCTCAGAGTACATCAGTGTTAGCAAATTTAAATTTTGTTGAAGGCATATCAAACTATAAAATATTGATTTGTGTTATTTAAGTATTGCAGAGTAAAATGTTCGAAGTAAGTTAAAAAGTTTTTAGTGGTGAAAAATATTTGAGTTTAATGGGCATGAAAATTTTTATTTATGTGTCATATAGTAATAAGATCAAAAGCACATAAGCCCAGATGCACCAGAGTATTATTTGCATGATTGAATTTGCATTTTACATATTGAAATTGTGTTACACATATATTTTTGAGGTAATTGACATACATAGATACACAAAGTTCTATATAATATATGATGTATGAGTAAATTGAAATTTCCAAATACACACACATTAAAAGGTAAATACATGAAGTGCATACATTTATTTTGAAAAGTGAATACAAAAGTTCTGTGCACATGCAAAAGTGATTCGAAGTTCATGATAATGAACAAAAAGTGAAAAAAGTTACACGTAGTGTTTTTTCGGTGCTCTGCCTATACATAAATAAGTGATTTAAGCGAAAGTGAAATCAATTTTCCACAATAAACTGTGCTTCGTGATAAATTAGAATCTGTGTCGGTGAAAAACCTTGTGCTAAAATGCCTAAATCTATAAATACGAGAGCAAGCAGGAGTAGAGACTCCTCTGCACAGCCGAGTTCAGTGAACCGTATTCCTTCGGTGTCTCCACCACGACTTTCTCCAAACTCGGGCAGATCAGCTTCCGCTGTCAGAGACTCTAACAAAATGAAAATTGGTGTTGGATCTCAGTTTCTTGGATCCATTCCAGGTTTTGCTGGTAATGCGGGTGAATCTTTTCAGGACTTTTTGGAAAAATTTTCGCTTGTCGCTGACCATGCAGACTGGTCAAACAAAGATAAAATTTTCGTTCTGAAGTTGAAATTGTCTGGTAGGGCAGAAAGACTGATTAAATCAATTCCAAAATTAAACCAAAGCACGAATTTTTCAGAATTAGTGAATACACTCAGGGACAATTTTATGAAAAAAGAAAATATTGCCAAGAATGTCGCTTCCCTGGTCAACTGTAAACAAATGACAAATGAAAGCGTACGTGATTATGCGAATCGCATAGAAGCCGAATCCTATGTTGCTTTTCCGCAAGATGTAGTGTCTGATAATGAAGATTCCTTGAGAACTGCTATTTTAGTGAATGTTTTTAAAAAAGGGTTGAAAATCATTTTTCGAAAAGCTGTCTTATCTGCAAATCCACAGTCATTTGAAGCTGCGAAAGAAATTGCCATTCTGGAAGAAGTGCAGAATGAAGAGCTGGAAGAAATGACAGAAGACATAAATGCTGTGAGAATTGAAAATGACCCTAAACATGAAATTGAAGAACTGAAGAAACAATTGAATTCAAAGAAGAAAGAATTTGAGAAGTTAAGAAAAAAATTCAGTGAGAACTCAGAAAAAAGAAAGAAAAGACTGAATAAAATAAGAGAAGATCTGGAAAAGAGCAATTCCAGTTTTGAGGAATCTTTTATGGATACGCCCTCTACAAGCAGATACAATGAAAATGAATTGGAAGAGGAAGATTGGGAAGATATTCCAGTAAAGAAGAAACATAAACCATCAACATCTTTCAGAACTTCTACACCATCCAAAAGATCTGAAAATAGAAACCGTTTCAGTCAAAGAAGAACTCCGGTTGCCTCACAGGAAGAAGAGTGGTATGTTAAAAGTCCATATCAAAATTATTCTCCAAGAAAGAACTCTCTATTTTTTAGAAGACCTTTTCGTAACAGTTCATATAAAAATTCAAATTTCCAGAGAAGAAATTTTTCAAATTTTAGAAATTCTTTTGATAATTATAAATCACAAAACTTCAATAATTTTGGATATAGAAGAAATAACAGATATTTTAATAGATTTGGTAATAGAAGACAATTTAGAAGACAAAATTTTCAATCTCCAAAATTTAATAAAACAGATTCTGAAATTAGTTACATGACGGAAATTGAAGAACCTTGCCAAAACAATTTTCCCATTATTCAAGTTTTTGTTGAAGATGTTAAATTGAATGCATTAATCGATACTGGAAGTTCCATAAATATTATCTATAGTGATGCTTTGCACAAAATCAATCCGAGGAAAGTACAATTAAAACATACATCCACTATTCTAAGAGGAATTGGAAGTCAGAACATTTTGGTTGAGAGAAAAGCTTCTTTTCCCATGATCATTGGAAATGAAAGAGATGTGATTTAGTGTTGCATTTTAAATACACCTGCCCCAGGAAGGTACAACATGATTTTGGGAAATACCTTTCTACATGAGAAACAAGTGACAATTACTTATAGACATAAACGTGTGAATTTTTGTACTGTAGTATTCCCTTTACTGAATTTACCGAATCACAAAGTTTTACTGTGATTTCTGATGAAGTACAATTTAAACCAGTCGAGAGTTATGCAATAAGCCATGATTTTGACAGAAGAAATTACAATTTCACAAATGATGTGGATTATAGATCCAAAGACACAAATTTTTCAAGAAATTTTAGAGGATATGAAAATAGATGTAATAATGGATATTTATTTGAACAAAACAATTTTCACAATAAATTTAGAGATGTTGATTTTAGAGATTTTCATGCAAATGGAAATGAAAGGTCAAATATTAAATGTGAAAATGATTTACATGAAAGACAGATGAATGACAATGTACATACAGACAGATTTTTGACAAAAGACAATACCAGTGACAATGAAATATTTCAGACAGATTGTGATAAACATGATGAAGGAAGTTCACAACAAAACAAGGCAATAGGTATTGCAAAAGCATTTAAGAAATGTGTTTTAAAACCTTTTACTGAGTCTTTTATTAAATTAAAAAGAGATTACAAAATTAAGAAAGACACGACAATTTTACTTGAACCTATCAATAATAAAGAATTTTCTGCAAACAAAATTTTCGTAGCCAGAAGCATCCACAAAATTCCTGAAAATGACTTTTTGTATGCAAGAGTTGCAAATCCATCTGAGAAAATTGTTTATATAAACAAAGGTATGAAATTGGGAACTTTCGAAAACATCCATGAATCTGATATTGACATAAATAATAGAGTTGACATTGAAAACTGTATTGAAGAAAATGAAACATTTGATGCATGGGGAGGAGATTTTGATTTGAAACATATGAACTATGCACAAAAAACTTTGCTTTTGAAATTATTAAGTAAATATAAACATGTTTTTGCTAAAAATATGAAAGAATTGTCTGGATGTGACACTATTTTGCACGAAATTAATCTTGAGTCTGACATACCTGTTAGGCAGAAGCCATACCGCATTCCACACAATTTACAGAAAGAACTTTCACGCCAGGTCAACGAATTGTTAGATGCCAAAATAATCCAAAGAAGTACTTCTCCTTACAATACTCCGGTGTTGTTTGTTAAGAAACCTGATGGAAGTTATAGGTTAGTAGCCGATTTCCGAAAGTTAAATAAAATTACGATTGTAGAAAACTATCCGATTCCGAATATATCGGAATTAATCGATAATTTGTCTGGAGCCTTGTATTTTTCGACTCTGGATCTAACCAGTGGATTTTACCAATTGTGTTTACATCCTAATGATTATCCAAAAACTTCTTTTTCAACACCTGACGGACACTTTGAATGGACCAGAACCCCATTTGGTCTTAAGAATGCGCCTGCATCCTTTCAGAGACTGATGTCTCTGGTGCTGGCTGGCATGTCTGGAATTTATATAGACGACATCATTGTTGCTTCAAGAACATTCGAAGAACATTTGAAAAAACTGGAGGAAATTTTTGTGAGATTGAGTAAACATGGTCTTAAATTGAAACCAAGCAAATGCTATTTTTTCAGAAAAACAATTAAGTATCTTGGATTTTTGGTATCAAATGGAAAAGTACAACCTGAGACTCATAATTTGGAAGTTGTAGAAAAATTTAAAATTCCTAAATCAATTAAGAATGTGAGACAATTTCTTGGACTCACTGGATTCTATAGAAAATTCATAAAAGACTATGCAGAACTGACACTGCCATTGACAGAATTATTGAAGACTAAGAATAATGAAAGTAAAAAGAAATTTATTTGGACTAATGAAGCTCAAAAATCTTTTGAAATTTTAAAAGGAAAACTTTTGTCAAAACCAATTTTGACCCTTCCAGATTTTAGAAAACCATTTATTTTACATACTGATGCTTCAAATCACTCTTTAGGCTGTTATTTGTCCCAAGAAGATGAAAATAAAATTTTGCATCCAATATCTTATGCTAGTCGTAAACTTAATGAAGCTGAATGTAAATATAGTGTTGTCGAAAGAGAAGCATTAGCCGTTGTATGGGCTACTAACTATTATAAACACTATTTAATTGGAAAACCTTTTACAATTTTTTGTGACCAAAAATCTTTGTCCTTTATATTTAAATTAAAAGATCCTACATCTAGATTGGCAAGATGGATCGCATCTCTATCACAATTTGATTATCAAATAGTACATAAACCAGGAAAGGCAAATGTGGTTGCTGATTATATGTCGAGAAATGTAGATGAATGTACAAATACTATTGACAATATTCCACAAAGATTTGTGTCAAAATATAAAGTTATAAATCAAAATGTTAATCAAAATTTTCCAAGTGTAAATCAAAATTCTCAAAGCTCTAATAATGTAAACAATACTAATAGTAGCAATAGAAGAGAATCAGAAGTCAATTTGAATCCAGCCAATACAAATGAAGTAAATGAAATTTGTGCTGTTAATAATAATGAAAGTGAAATGCAAAATGAAAATAACATACAAAGTGGTCAATTGGAACAAACATTTACTTGTCCTACTTTGCTTATAAGAATTAAGAATGCTCAAAAATCTGACCCAAGATGCAATAAAATTATAGATCTCCTAGATAAAAACATAAAACCTTACCCACAAACTTTGGTATTTTTTAGAAAAGATGATATACTGTGGTGTACGCACAGGTATCCCAAGCGTAGACATCAAGAACAAGAAAGAGTTGTTGTTCCGCAGGAACTTGTGTCTGAAATTTTATGGCTGCATCATGATTGCCCTACTTACGCACATTGTGGATTTAGAAGAACTTTAGCTTCTGTAAGTAGAAAATATTTTTGGCAGGGAATGTATTCCCAAACACAAAATTATGTAGCCTCATGTGAAATTTGTGTGGTAAATCGTGGTTTTAGAAATAACAAAGCACCCATTCAAAAATTTTCAAGATCCACATATCCATTTGAGCGAATAGCCATGGATTGTGTTGGACCATTACCTATATCAAGATCTGGAAATAAATTCATACTTGTCATAACTGATTATTTTACAAGATGGCCTGAAGCATATCCTTTAGATTCAATTAAAACTGAAGACATTTTAAGTTGCTTAGAGCACTACATGGCTCACCATGGTATACCTAAATTCATCGTCTCGGATCAAGGGACGAATTTTGTTTCTAGAACAGCTAGATGTTTTTATAAGAAATTAGGAATAATAAAGAATACTACTACTGCCTACATGCCATCTGTAGACGGTTGTGTTGAAAGATTAAATGGTACTTTGATCAGATCCTTGAAAAATATTGCATATAACGATAAAGATAACTGGGACGAATTGATCCATTTTGCTTTATTAGCACATAGAAATGCCATACATGCTTCTACGGGTGAATCGCCTGCTTATTTACTCTATGGTAGAGATTTAACAGTTCCAAATACTTTGATTGCTGGATTTAAACCTCCGACATATGAATCAACATATGATTATGGTGAAGACATGAGATTCCGACTTAAAAGAACATATGATGTAGTAAAAAGTAACTTAGAAAAAGCTGAAAATTCACAAATTTTACAACAGCATAAGAAAGCAAAGATGCCCAATATTAAAGTTGGTGATTTAGTGTATCTTTACACTCCCTTTTTGCCTCAAGGCCAGTCAAGAAAACTGAGCTCTTTTAATAAAGGCCCTTTTAAAGTCATAAAACAAACTTCTGCTGTTAACTTTTTGATCAGACATGTGATGAATCCCAAAAATGAACAACTGGTTCATGTGAACAGACTGACTCTTTTACCTCCAAGAAGAGAGGAATTGCAAAAATTTTCAAAACAAACTACTGAAAGTCAAAAATTGAACTCTAAGTCAAATAAACTTACTCCTGTGATCACCGCTGAGAAAGACTCTGTGAAACTAAAATCTTGTTTATCAAAAAGTTCAGAAAAATCTCAAAACAAAAAAACTGTGAAACGAGTAAGATTTAATTTGCCAAATAAAAGGGTAAATGAAAATACTGTTCATACTAGATCAAACCTTCATGCTAATAAAAGTCAACAATATGCACATAGAAATAATTCAAAAATCTTTGATAATAGAGGAAATGGAAGAATCATTTACAACAATAACTTTAGAAATAATTATATACCACACCAAAATCAGTATTATATGACAAACAGAAATACACGTACACCTTATAATCTTAGGAATAAAAGATTTTCACAATATTAAATTTTGGTTGAGTTCACAATTTTTCAGAAATTAAATTTTGCAAGAAAGATTTCATTTTTAATTAAAGTTTATACTTGTTTAAGTTTTTATATTTCAATATTGTCTTTTAAAATAGAATTTATGAAAAAATTGTTGTGATTTTAAAATTTATTGGAAATCTTGCATTTAAGTTAAAAAAATTAATAAGAAAAAGTAATTGATTTGTGAACTATAAGTTATGAATGTTTACATTATAATTTAAATAATTGGTAATTTGTTAATTGACTCTCCTTGGACTTTAAAATTTTTCGAGAGTCTTGTTTTGATTGACTTTGATTATACTGATGTGTTTTATTGTAAAAAAAAAAAAAAAAAAATGTTTGATTATTTTGTTAAGTTCTTGAATGAAAGTAATTAAAATGGTGTTGGTAATTTGTTGTTCCCCTAAGTAAAAGGGAGGAAAATTTTGAATTTTGAAAAAAGTAAATGATTTGTTAAAATAAAATTGAAATTAAAATTGAAATTAATATTAAGTAAATATAAAGAATTTAAGTAATTTGAATTTGAAAATGAAAAGTTTGAATTTGAGAATTTTTGAAAATTTAATGAAATTTTTTTTGAAGATCAAAGGTAAATGATCTCCTTTGAAAAATGTTTTTGAAACTTTGTTGCTGAGAGAGGTGAAAAATTTTGGCTGATGTTTTGTTGAAATTCTGTTCTCTTGAAATTACATTTCACATTGTTGTTTTTTTTTTTTGACCAGCAGTTTTCAAACATCTACACACATTTCAGTGAGTCATCATATTTCTATGCTGCAAACCTTTTTTTGAAAGCTGGCTGGTGGACGCAAACATGGACATATTTACATTGGAGCACAGACGAAGAAGCAGCTTAGCAAATTAAAAGTTCCGAACTTTTGTGGCAGGACTGGAGTCCTGGACGACAACTTGCTCCGAGCCTACCTAGGACGGTTGTGATTGGCCAGGTGGGAAACTGGTGAAGCTATGAGGATGATGATGATGAAGAAGATGAGGATGATGGGATCAGCGCAAGCTGTCCAAAAATTTTGATGATATCCGTTGCTTCTGAGGCATGTCCTGGCGTCCTGTTTCTGCTGCAATCGCTTCCTGCACGCGAGTATTTTTTTTTCTTTTTACACCTCCCTTTTTCTAATTTGGCAACTCGTTAGTCCCCGCCGAGTTTGCTCTTTAGATGTGTTTCTGCTCTTTTACACAACTGACGTGAATTTCAGGAGAAATTTTTCTCCTTCTCTCTCTCAGTAGACAAATGTATATAAATGTAAATTTTTCTTTTGTGACATAAAGTGGTCACTTGTTGAGTTATTTCAGAGATTTTGTTGAAAGTAAAGTAAATTGAAATTTTAAGATAAATTAAATAATGTAAATATAAATGAAGAATTTAAAGTAATTTATGAAAGTGTGTCAGAATGAGAAAATTCTGAATTGTCGTGATGACAAAAAGAAGTTGAATTAAAGTTAATATTGAATATGTTGAATAATTGTTGAAAAGTTGAAATGTTGAAAAATTGAAGATAAATGTAATTTAAAGTTAATATGTTGAATTTGAAAGTAATTTAAAGTGAAAGTTAAGATTTTAATGAAAGTTTTGAAATGAAAAATTGAAATTGAAAAATGGAAATATTGAAAGTGACTTTGTTCTCAAAGAGTGAGACAATTTTTGAATGAGTAAAAAAATCTCATTACCTGAATATGACAACTTAATTTAAAAATTAATTTTCAAAATAATTAATCCTTTAAGAATTTTTGTGTCACTCGTGTGTTTTGAAAGTGACAAATGTTTGAAATTTTGAAATTTTTTAATTGTTTATATTGTTAAGTTTGTAAATTCATATTATATCATATTTTATTTTTCATATCACCTGGTTGATCTCAATGTTGCCGATTGAGATATTGTGTTGTCAGGCAAAGTGCCTTGACAAATTTTCTTCTGAATTTTAGTGTAAATTAAATGTGAATTTTTGTAACGGTTCCTTTAAGATGTGGTGACGCCTTGTCATCCTTTTGGTTTTCTTTTGATCTTTACCTGTGGTGATGAGTGGCTTGGCCAGTCATTCAGATCTACAGTGTTGTTGCTTTTGAGAGAGGTGAACGATCGCACTTTTCTCGCCCAAAATTTTGTTTTAAATTATTTTACACTTACAGGTTCCTAAAACTCTTTGTAAATTTTTGTGTTTTTGTGTTTTAAGTGAGAGAAAAATTTTCCTCACTGTGTTCGGAAAATTTTTGCCTCCCAGAAGGGGAGAGCTGTCATGTCGCAATATTTTCTGCGAGAGAAACATCCTTCTCTCCGTTCGTGCCTGTGCTGTGTTTTTCGTTAACACTTGTTTCCATTGAAATCGCATTAAAAAGCGCATTTCGTCGTGAAATCGTTGGATTGTCTGGACTTAGTGTCTGGCCGAGAAGCGTGACGTTTTGCTGACTTGTTGCTAGGAGAGCGCGCCGTCCAATCAGGAAGAGGCGCATTTTTGCGAAGGAGAACTTTTGCGTGGGCTCAGGCGACCCACACTTCTCTCTCTTCGAGCTGGAAAATTCCGACTGAAAGGTCGCATCGAAAGTTTTGTCTAGAAAAGAGACAAAAGGCGTTTAGCCGAAATGGCTAACTGGCGGAGATGGGCATTTTGGTTCTAAAGGAAACCGCCCCTGCATTTCTGGAGATGATTGAAGAAGATCCTGGATACTTGCATTAATTATTCTGTACATTTTCTAAAATATATTTTTTCCATTCCAGGAATCTATTCGACATCGACGCCGAGCTTTGAAGTAGCTATTCCAATTCGTTCGGAGTGTAAAATCGACTGATGGCTAATACTTAAAGTTTTGGGCTCTTTATCCCTCCTCGTGTCCTTTTGAGAACTTTGTTCTACTTAAAATCGTGCACATCTGATGAGAGGTATTTTCTGAAAAGCGTGAAATGTATAATAGCCAGGTAACATTTTCTTTACGGGAATTTTAATGCCGTACAGCACCGGCATATTGACGAATGATTTCTAATATTAACAGGCTCATGTCAAAATGTATTTATTGATAACTTAAAATCTAAATTAAATCATATGATTATTGAAGTGAATTATTGTATGCTATATAAATTTTGAACAGAGCAGAAAGGCAGATTGTGTTATTATAAATGAAGCTCTGAATATGATAACTGATTTTTAAAGTAAAATACTTAAGTGTGATTTAAATAAATAATATTTTGGTTTTTACTTTGCTTCTGATTTATTTGAAATGCCTTTAATTCCTCTGCTATTCACTGCATGTCATCTAACAAACAATTCTGTTAGACTGAGAAAGTTTCTTGCTTGGGTAAATTTAGAATGGTTGATTAAATTGCTAAAATTCCACTATACGGCTTCACCGGCTCTTGAGTTGTCTGGTGCGCCTTTGCTTTTGTGAGTTGGCAAGACGCGCCATGACACTATATTTAATCGCCATACGATAAATAAAATCGTTCATTTCCCTAAGGAACTTCCCATGAATATCCTGCAATCGGAATTTTGTTCCTTTATAAATGCAGCACGTAGATGATTTTTATCGATCACATTTAAATCTCCTGTCACAATATGTTTTAGATCACCATCAATATATTGGCTGGAAGCGCATTGACATAATAATTGTACATATTGTCCTATATCTTTACTGATTTTATTATAAATTAACACCTTTCGCCCCCCCTATAGGCAATACATATCTATACGATATACATATTTTTGCACTTTTAATAGGAAAATGCCACTGATGAATTGAGATTTTATTTTAAGTATTAAGAGTATTTAAGAGTATTAAGAGTATTTACGTATGTATTAAGATATTATTAAGATTTCTAATTTAAGTATTAAGATCTTTCATAATATTTTAATTAATCATTTTAAGCGTAGTGCACGTATGCATTCATTTAAAGAGGATCGGATTAGGCATGATACTTTATTTATAAAGGAAGCTTTAACGCAAAGTTATCCTTTTCTTTTCATACGACAGTGTTACAATGTTGTGTACAGTAAATTTATGGATGCATTTCAAAAAGATTTTGGCAACACAGTTGATTACATGTAATAAATGGCAACGATGCTGAGCGGGATTATGCGTTGGTCTTATCGAAGGTCTAGGTGCTTTGGTAGGTTGATTGGAATTGGTCAGGTATTTTATTTATTACTGTAATTAGAGGTTTTAATTCAAATCTGTTTCTTTTTTAAACCTTTTATTTCCTTATGGAGGCATTGCTGTCTACGGATGCACGTTCTTGTGTGATTTGCGTCTTCTACTTTGACGTTATTCTGAATTGGGACCACAGATGATATATGGCTCCGGGAGTGTTTCCTAAGGTGTAAAAAGTCGACTTGTAACCGGGAACTAGGGGTCGCCATCCCTCTAGGCCTTTTATATATGCCCTGTTGTTGGTCTTTTTCACTTCATTCATGTTTTCACGTTCTTGCAATTTTTGACTTGTTATATTTTCTCGACATTAACTAGCTGCATTGAGCTATTATGTCTTGAATTTGATTTAGTACTAACTGTACATTGATAATTACTTTTTTTTGACATTCTCATATATATGTATATACGTATATGTTGCATTGCGCATGGTATATCATATTCTGGTATTTGGGATACTGCTCGGACTACAGTCGTGTTGTCTGTGGTCTTCAGTGTGACGTTGGAGTGGATGGAGTGCGTTGTGGGGAACTTTGTTGATGCCGATGGTAATGTTTTCATTTTTAAAGGGTTTTTATGTGGTATTTTATATTACATTTGAATTAACGATATATTATTTATATTGATAACTTTTACTTTTAATTTGTATTTTAATGTATTTTATATGTTTTTATTCGCATTTTATTTAGACTTAAAGCGCTTGCTCTCTATTGTACACATTATAACGTCCAGCTTTCATGGGAAAATTATCAACTATTAAAAATAAAAAAAAATAAAAAAATCAATTAACGTGTGAAAAATCTTTCATCTTGAGGATATGATATCTTAATGCTTTGTCTATGAGCGGTAATGATTGTGATTTTGATGTGGTGAAGAGAGACTCATGGTTCAGTACATTGATTGTATGCGTAAATTACAAGTTATTATATATGTATTTATTTCACTTATCACTCTATAATACGAGTATAAATTATTAAATATATATGATGATTACAACCTCCCATATTTAGCGACTGGCAACGATATATAGAACATATATTGGCTCGGTATCACAGCAATAGGGGTACACTGTGAGATCGATATCATACTACCCCTTGCATGAACACTATACTCCACTATTTTAAAAAATGTCATATCAAACCTCTTGATGGAACCAAAAACAATGTCATGAACGAATCTTGTATTCAAGATAAATGTGTAAATGTTTTTAATAACAAACGGAAATACCATTTTAGGAATATTGTCAATTTTAAATTTAAGAAATGTGGTTCCAAAAGATGCAAGTTTTGCCCAGTAGCGGCACGTGAAAAAAATTCATTCCGACATGACCTTTACAGAATATTTTGTAAATCATTTAACTGTATATATTCCAGAACTTGTGGAAAGTGCAATAAAATGTATATTGGTCGGACTAAAAATGCACTTAACTTGAGAATAAATCTTCACAGGAGTCAGATCAAGCTATTTAACAATCAATCTACTCACCAGGCCAATTTAGAATTAGGACATTTTAAACTCCATGGATTTGATGATATACGTGTAAATATTATTGATTTTGTTTCCAACCAAAACGAAAGAATTTGGTGGGAAAATTTCCACATTAATCAGTATTTAACAGCTTATCCATATGGCCTTAATTCTATACTTTATAGTGAAAATCATGACTTGAATAAGTGCAGAAATGGTAATAAACGATCGATTATTCAGCATCACATGGACTTTGCAGTTATAAGACATCAACGAGGTAAAAGAACAAAACGATATTCATTAATGGATACAAGGATGAAAATTGATGATTTATTTCAGCAGTTTTACAGGGATCAAGACATAAAGTCTAACTGGATCAAGAATGTGGTATACGGTATTCGTAAAAGTTTCGTCTCACGCATTTGGCATATATACAAAGATAAACAATTTGAAGACGCACCTATTGGAAAGATCGATAATATTAACAACTGGTATGCAATATTTCTGGATTTTCTGAAATTACGAGCTTCGAAATATAACATCAACTTAAATAGGGAAATTATTGAAGTACAGAACAAGGAATACCTTTTGACAACTTTTAGAAATAAAGCATTTAATGATATTCCTTTTAACCAGATTTTGAAATATCATCAGTGGCATTTTCCTATTAAAAGTGCAAAAATATGTATATCGTATCGATATGTATTGCCTATAGGGGGCGAAAAGTGTTTAATTATAATAAAATCAGTAAAGATATGGGACAATATGTACATCCATTATGTCAATGCGCTTCCAGCCAATATATTGAGGGTGATCTAAAACATATTGTGACAGGATATTTAAATGTGATCAATAAAAATCATCTACGTGCTGCATTTAATAAAGGAACAAAATTCCGATTGCAAGAATATCAGGATATTCATGGGAAGTTCCTTAGGGAAATGAACGATTTTATTTATCGTATGGCGATTAAATATAGTATGCCTTTAAATGCATTTGACAAATGGCGTGATCGCATTATTACACAATTTTATCGTTTTTATCGACCTTCATATCAACAACGGGATGGCTGCAATATACATCGAGACAATCTTCATGAAATATGGAAGAAATTTGTTATTACTTACACAGACAAGTCGGCTTCAAATTTTACATTCACGTGTATATCATTTTACATGGAAATCCTTGCTAATTGTTATAACAATGTGGAAATTTATACAAAACTCAAAGTTCGACAAAAAGAAATAGATAATCGTATTAGAACACTTCATAAGCGTATAGGAGTCAATATGCAGTATATACGGTACCCGTATTTAGTTATGATTCCTAAACTTCATAAGAAGCCCGTAAAGTACCGCCCAGTTACAGTGGCATTTCGAGCTTATACAACATCTGCCAATTCGCTTCTTATGTCATATCTACAACCTATTATGAATCATTATTTAAAAAACGGATCAGTCATGATAAAAAATAGCGATGAAGTTATAAGAAACTTGAAGAAAATGCCAACCAACTTAATATTTAAAAGCTTTGACTTCGAAGATCTTTATAATAATATCAATTTGGAGGATCTGTATAGTATTATGACACATTTACATAGAGTCTTTGAATTACAGAGAATTGTACCAATGCAAAAGTTTTAACAAGTTTTGGACATTGTGTTATACGAAAATATTCTATACAACGGCATTGCTTTTTACAAGCAAATCAAGGGTGTGCCAAAGGGTGGAGGATGTTCATCTTTATTGGCAAATCTATACTTACATCATTGTGAACAAGGTAATCACATTTTAAACGAATTACCAAACTTTCGTTTTGTCGATGACGTCCTTGTTGCACAAGAAAATATAGGTGTCATGTTTGATTTCGGATTCTATCCAACTGATTTAACTCTGATCGAAAATATCGCAGAAAAGTCAAAGGAAATTAATTTTCTGGATATTCGTATACATTTTGCAAAAAACATGTCTACGTATTATATAAATTACGACAAAAGACGGCAATACAAGTTCAAGATACATTACATTATCAATTGGCATTCTAATTTAAGTATTAAGATCTTTCGTAATATTTTAATTAATCATTTTAAGCGTAGTGCACGTATGCATTCATTTAAAGAGGATCGGATTAGGCATGATACTTTATTTATAAAGGAAGCTTTAACTCAAAAATTATCCTTTTCTTTTTATAAGACAGTGTTACAATGTTGTGTACAGTAAATTTATGGATGCATTTCAAAAAGATTTTGGCAACACTGTTGTTTACATGTAATAAATGGCAACGATGCTGAGCGGGATTATGCGTTGGTCTTATCGAAGGTCTAGGTGCTTTGGTAGGTTGATTGGAATTGGTCAGGTATTTTATTTATTATTGTAATTCGAGGTTTTAATTCAAGTCTGTTTCTTTTTTAAACCTTTTATTTTCTTATGGCATTGCCGTGTACGGATGTACGTTCTTGTGTGATTTGCGTCTTCTACTTTGACGTTATTCTGAATTAGGACCACAGGTGATATATGGCTCCGGGAGTGTTTCCTAAGGTGTAAAAAGTCGACTTGTAACCGGGAACTAGGGGTCTCTATCCCTCTAGGCCTTTTATATATGCCATGTTGGTCTTTTTTACTTTATTCATGTTTTCACGTTCTTGCAATTTCTGACTTGTTATATATATATATATATATATATATATATATATATATATATATATATATATATATATATATATATATATATATATATA
Organism: Amaurobius ferox; assembly: GCA_951213105.1. Lineage (NCBI taxonomy): Eukaryota > Metazoa > Arthropoda > Arachnida > Araneae > Amaurobiidae > Amaurobius > Amaurobius ferox. Next base: position 37,644,029 of record OX578141.1, on the reverse strand, counting down.
ATATATATTTATATATATATATATTTATATATATATATATATATTTATATATATATATATATATATATATATATATATATATATATATATATATATATAATATATATTTATATATATATATATTTATATATATATATATATATATATATATATATATATATATATATATAATATAAATATATATATATATATACATATATATATATATATATATATATATATATATATATATATATATGTAAATTGTTGAAAGATTTTAATCGAAAACTATGCATAAACCACAGTATGTATAAAAATGCCATCTCTAGCATATCTGTTACAAATAAGTAACTATAGACCAAGGCTAAGGATAAAAATAGAAGTTAACATATCACTACAATGGAAAGGGGGATAAGAAGAATATTAGGATACAAAAATCACAATTAAAAAGTATATATAAATATAAATAGAAATGAAAAAGAAAACACGGCAAAAATGAGAAAAGCATTAATAATTAGAATGTAATAATAATAATGTGAGATAAGTTAAAAGATTAAGACATAGATAACAATCAATTGAAACTACACAAAAAATGGCGATTAGTTTGAAATTGCATTCTCATACACACACACACACACACACACACACACATATATATATATATATATATGTGTGTGTGTGTGTGTGTGTGTGTGGGACATAACAGTTAGGTTGTAGCCAAGTATCAGTCGTCCGATATTGAGCTTAGCAATATCTCACATTATTACTTTTTCTTGCATAACACATATTATAAGGCAAAATATGGTGGAAGTACAAACAACGGACTCTCAGAATTTCATTGCTTAATAAAAACAAATCCCGGTTTCTGTTATACAGTGGCGGATGTGCCGTAAAATATATTTGTGGAGGTGGGGGCGGGGATTATCAAGGTCACTCACTGAGGTATGGTGAGAATTATTTGAAAGTTAAAAATAAAATTACACTTACGTTGACTTCGTAATAGCGTGTACACAATCGCATGCGTCAGACAGATAACCCACTTTTCCGCAGTCTAGTGTTCAAGTATAAAAACATATATCCTAAACATTAAATATAACTACTTCTTGAAGACATCTTGTTTTTATTACTTAATTATTTATCAAATATAAACATATTCTTTCATTAAAATTTTCGAATTATAATTTTGCAATTATTATTAAATATTTAATTACACTTTTATATTTCTTATTAAATTTTGGTTCACTCTAAATTGGAAGCAGTTGTGATGACATATATTTTTAATAAGTGACTAGTCAGTTCATTATTAAAATGAAGGATCTTCTTGGACGATAATGGGTACCTTTCTTTTCATGCCGAGTTATTTGGAAGAGCCATCTCTGCCAACGTCACATTCTGGTTATCCAACTTTCACTATTTAAATTTTCAATAACCATTTTATGACAACATGCAGAATCCACTTCAAAGAAAAGAGCTTGCAATTTCGTGCAAATTTGTCTAAGGTGGTCGTATTAAATTTTAAAAAGCGTAACTTTTTGAAAATTAATGGGAGGGCTATTTCATTAACGTAGTCTTATTTCCTACCCTACTTTCAACATTTTTGCAATTTACATTGCCCACTTATCTTCTCCAACAGTTAAAGAATTAAAGTGCGTTTCAATTCTTTTGGGACACTCTGTATATATATATTAAATTGAAATATTTTAATCGAAAATTATGCATAAACTACTGTATGTACAAAAAAACCCATCTCTAGCATATCTGTTACAAATGAGTAACTATAGACCAAGGCTAAGGATAAAGATAGAAGGTAACATATCACTACAATGGAAAGGGGGATGAGAAGAATAATAGGACACAAAATTCACAATTAAAAGTATATAAATACAAATAAAAATAAAAATAAAACACGGCAAAAATGAAAAAAGGCAACAATAATTAGCACAAGATAAAAGATTAAGACATAGAGAACAATCAATTGAAACTACACAAAAAATGGCGGTTAGTTCGAAATTGCATTCTCATCAGGACAGCCATACAATTCGAATTAAAACCGATAGAATAGCCAGTTTCTGACAATGGCGATAGTATTTAACTATAGACACCATTGGAACTGTCTACTGGTTAGTGGAAATATATATATATAATGTGTGCGTATATTTATTAAGTAAAAAGTAATAAATCCATGTTAGCTTTAAACAAATTATCATAGCCATAATTTAGAATATTTTTCGAAAACAAATATATTGTTTGATAGGGAAACTTATTGATTTTGTATGCAAACCAAAACATTTTGATAGATATTTACCACTTAAATCTTCTGATGAGATGTGTAAAATGTTGAAATTTGGCATTTTTACCCAAACATATCTGTAATATTGAAAACACTTAAGGGGTAATAATGCAAATCAAACAAATTTAGAATAAAGTGGAATAATGGCGTGTAAACAGTATATAACTAAAAATACAAAATTCCCTTATCTGCCAGTAATGATCAGGATTTAAATTGACAGATTTTTTTTACCAAGCCTTAATTTGTCGAAGCAATAGATTGGACATTAGCAGAAAACAAAATTGTGAATATTAAACCAGACATATTTTATTATTTGTAGAAAACATTTTTTTTACTTCATCTAATCGTTTATTAATGTCACGTTTTGAAATCAGTAACAATTAGGACATACCGATTTCTCTTTATTGTTTATGATTAAACCAACATGAAATTCCTTCACCATACACCTTATATCCAGAATTTTATCCTAGCAAGAATATTCTAAAAAAAATCGAAATCAATAATCCATTACATTGAAAAAGTAACATAGTCAATAACAGACGTTATTAATTGGTTTACATATTACATATTTCTCTTTAAAGACTATCTAACGAACATATTCAAAAATCCCTTATTGCATTTGGAAAATACATAAAATGCACTACAAGTTTATGTGCTGTATGAAGAACTCACTAATAAATATATAGTCGCGACATAGCAAAACTTAAGAAATCGGAAATTTTAGATCATGCGTAAAATCAGTTATATTCACAATAATCGACTTTACAAACATTAAAAAAAATTCTGAAGTGGTTTTGTGATTCAGCGAGTTGAAAAATCTTGGATTCAGAACAAGTAATGCCATTTATCGGATCCCTAGTGAATTACGCGAAATCAGCACTTGGAGCAATTTCCCGGGGAGAACTTATTTTATGATGTTGTTGTTGTTGTTGTTGAGACCCAGAACGTCCGACCTACCAGAAAGGTGTAAGGTAACTGTATTATTTTATGATGTATCATTGCCATTTATTATACTTGTTAACGTATCACTACTATTAATATTTCCCCAGCAAAATATGTACGATTGATAGTTCCTTTAGTGCATAAAAATATCATTTAATTTGAGCTTGTTCCATATTTAACTTAATTATTACAGAAAAGACACGTCAGACATGCAAGCCAGTGAGCTGTACTTGGCGTTGTAGATCCGTTTGATCTGAAAATATTGGACGTTGAATGGCGTTGATGGAACTTTTTCTTTATGATTTACTGTACATCAAATCAGTAGTGAAATGTGAAAAGAATCTGAGGAAATATTGTCTGCGAAAACAACCAGCTACCAAGTTAATGTCGTCCATCAAACTTAATAAGGGCATAAAATATTTCCTCTAACGTATAATTAAAGTGACAGTTGCTTGTTAGAGGGTTGTTTAAATATCCCAATGTCTCCCCATTATATTTACCTAAATATATAAAAGCTTTAATGGAGCAAATAAATGTGTTTCAAACTTACTGATCATTACAAGTATTTGCTTGAAATGATATTGAAATATTTATGAAATGTGCTCATAAACGTTTTCACTCATATTCATTAGTGATCGTTTATAGCAACAAATTATTGCACGACAAAATCAAAAATATCTTCAACGGTTCTTGGATCCTGAGATAAATTCTACAATGAATTTTGGCAAATTTCAAACTGCCAGAAAACGTGGACGTTTTGAAAACAAGAAGAAAAAATCCATTCTGTGGAAATTTTTTTAAATCCAGTTCTGGCCGTTTTAAGGCAACCACCACCCAAATTTTTGGTTGTGGCTGTTTATAAAATGTACACAAAACGCTAAGGATGGTGTTTAACGTTCAGTGAGAGATTGCACTATATGATCCTAATACTTTCTAATAATTATGTTGGGTTCTTAAGCTGAGTTTCATTTTTGTCTAGTGTGTATTTATACAGTGATTTAACGGTAAATTATTAGCACCAGTATAACACAGTGGTTATAGCGAAAGAATCAAGCGAAACTATGGACACGATTAATCCCTAGGTCAGGAAATCATAGGTCAAAACTTTATAGACCAGGGCTAGACGGGTGAGGTCCATGTGGTTTCATCCCTCATAGGGTTTTAGTCGAAATTAGATGGCACTCTACGGGCCATCCAAACAATTGTTGTTGTTGTTGAGACCCAGACCGTCCGTCCTACCAGAAAGGTGTAAGGTATCTGTTTGGACCTCCGGGAAGTGCCACTCAATTTAGACCGCAACCCAGTGGGGGAGACATTCACAGAGACCGTACCCTCCTTCCCCTACCACCAACCTCTCGGAAGGACTTGCGGACCCACATGTTTAACGTGATCGTACTCCGCGTGAACACGGCGGCAGTTTTGGCAGTGGCAGGAATGGAATCCGGGCCTACCGAGTGCAATTCCCGGCGCTAACTACTAGGCTACCGCGCCCTATAAAAGCTATATGTATTACAATTGAAGACCCAGACCACTCGACTGGCCCGGGGGCTTACAACAACTGTCTGAGTGGCCGAGAATATATATTATAGTGTATTTTTTCTTCCTAGTTATTGTATAAGAGCGTAATTAAGTACATACGGGTTATACGTTAAACATGTGGGTCCATAAGTACATAGCGAAGGACTTATGGACCCACATGTTTAACGTTATCGTACTCCGCGTGAACACGGCGGTAGTTTTGGCAGTGGCGGGAATCGAACCCGGGTTTACCGAGTGCAACTCCCGCGCGCTAACCACAGGGCTACCTTGCCCATATCCAAACAATTGTGTTAGACTTGGGTGCCGATCAAACAGCCTAGATTCAATGAAAGAAAGGTAAATGAGTAAATGTGTGAATAGTTTTAATATGCGTGGTAGAAGACTCATAATGCATTGAAATTAACAATATTAAATACAAACGAAACTATTATTTTTCTGAAGTATCACTTATTAAGTATATAATTGTTATGTCGCAACTTTACCGTGATTAATTGTACTACAATATATAGCTTATCAAAATTCAACTATCAGATTTTGATTTACACATATTGAATATACCAAATAATAAATATTTTAAATGGGGATTCGGTGACTGCACATGCCACTGTAGGAACGAAATATATGGATCAAATTGAACTAATCAAACAAAACATGGTAAGAATATTTCAAAAACTTGGGTCATATCGATTTTCAAAAATGTCGAATTTCGACGAAATCATTAGATGCTTTGTAAATACTTTTGACATAAAATTAATTGACATCATTTTTTGCTTGTTTGAAAGAGAGTATTTCGATTTCTCCGATGGTATCAAACTCTAATAATATTTTTGCTAGTTAAAGAATCGGTTTGTGTAAATATCGCCCGAAATCGTTGTATATCAGGCTGAAACGAAAAATGACTATAAAACAAATTCAAAATAAAGAAATCTGATTTGGGCAGCACATAACTTTCCTTATATAATGCAATGAATTTACTTCTTTAACGGTGGAAAAGTTATGAAGAGATCCACGGCACAGTATTTATAACGTTAAATCGTACATTTAGCCCTTTTCCGGATGACAACATCTAAAACTATTTCATACCAAATTAACTTATATTTTATTCAACACTAAATTAACAATTATCAATATTGATAGCATCCTCAATAAGCACTTTAGTCCATATATTTAAATATTTTAATAATAAATTCATCAATTGGGTGTCATTCTCATTAACTTTTCATTATTTTGGAAATTTTGACGATCTTTTCGCCAATATGAGGTTAAATATCTCCAACTTGGCGATATTTAGAAGAGCATTTTTTTATTTAATAAAGGTATACCCACCATATGACGGAATTAAAAATTCGCAAAACATTGTATCCCATCTGGCGTTATTTTTATCAATTTAGCGACATTTTTATCAATTTGATAATATATTTATCAATTTGGCAACAGTTTCGTCAATTTGGCGGCATTTAAAAAAGTCGCCAAGTAGGCAATATGTCGCCAGAATTTCGCCAAGAGATACAGATGGAAAAATAGGTTATTCTTATAGTAGAGTCTTATATTCTTTCCAAAATAATGAATTTTCATTGATTTAGCGTCATTCTTACCAATTTGACGACATTTTTATCAATTTGCTGATTTTTAAAAAACTTGCCAAGTTAGCGAATGTCCGCCACATTCGTCGCCAAAGTTTCGCCAAGCATTGGGGATGGAGAAATAGGTTATTCTTATAGTAAATAAACGACTAATGGCGTCCAAATACAAAACTATTACTCACAGTATTTTCTCTTACAGTAGATTCTTATATTCTTCCAAGATATTGAATTTTCATCAGTCTTCATTTCCATTTATTTAGCGTCATTTTTATTAATTTGTAAACATTTTTATCAATTTGGCGATATTTTCGTCAATTCGGCAACATTTTAAGAACTCGACAAGTTAGCGATATTCCGCCAAATTCGTGGCCAAAATTTCGCCGAGCATTGGGGATGGAGACATAGGTTATTCTTATAGTAGATAAACGACTAATGATGTTAAATTACAAAGCTATTACCCAAAGTGTCTTCTCTGGTGAATGGAACGAGCTAGATCTACCAGAATAAGGATAGTAAATTTATCACATAATATTACATTTGAAAAGTAAACAAATTTCTCAATAGTTAATATTTTTTTTAATTTTATGAGATTCCTGATAAATTTATTTGAAAAATGTGCAATATCTAGAGAACGGTTCATATTAGAATTTTAAAGTTTATGTCAATCGTTTTCTAATTAAACATTACATAAGAAATAACTAGTTAGATAACTTCAATAAAGGTTCCGATTTTTTTATGATTTCTCAAAATTTTAATGGGGATTCGATTACGTTTAAAAACAATAAGTTTCCAGTATTCACGGATTGTAATTTTTATACCAAATTTCGTTGAAATCGCGTCATTCGTTCATCAGATATCGTCTTCATAGTCTTACCAACTCACGCACATACTTTCACACACACAAACACACACACACACACACACACGTTTTCACACACACACACTTTCAAGCACACACACTTTCGCACACACACACACTTTCATACACACGCGCATTCACACACACACGTTTTCAGACACACACTTTCATACACACGCGTGCGCGCACACACACACACAGACACACCTCACATACGTTTGTTTCGTGTTTAGGGATGCTTCAAATGTGCTCTCAAGTCGAAAACTCGAATTCGAATTTTCGACCCCGTCACAATACTTTCCTTATACATTACTATATTATGTATATAAGGAAAATAAAAATAATGTATGAGATCCACGGTATTGTGTTTGTAACGTTGAATTGTACATTTGGCGATTTTTCGGATGACAGAATGTAAAACTATTTCAAAGTACCCAATTAACTTATATTTCAGGCAACTCTAAATAAACAGTTATCAATCATCCTCAGTAAGCGATATAGTTCATATATTGAAATATATTAATAATTAATGCATCATTTAGGCTTCATTTTCATTCATTTATGCAATTTTGATGATATTTTTGTCAATCTGGGGCGAAATGTCGCCAGGTTGGCGATATTTTGCTAGATTATTCGTCAAGTTCGCCAAATGCATCACCAAGTGTTACAGACAAACGGAGAGAAGAGTACTTCTTTTATACTAGAAGGTATGCCCGTCATATAACGGAAATGAGAATTTGGGAAACATTCCTTCCCATCTGGCGTCATTTAATAATATGGCGTTATTTTTGTCATTTTGGCAACATTTAAAATTGTTGGCGACGTCCAACTAAATTTCTCGCCAAGCGTTACGGACGGACGGAGAAATAGGCTATTCGTACAATCTACTCTTATGTTCTTTCCAACATAGTGAACTTTCATCACTTTCATTGATTTAGCGTCGGTTTCACCAATTTGGGGAATTTTTATGAATTCAATTTAATTTTTTATCATTTGGTTCGTCAATTTGACAAAATTTAAAAAGTCAGCAATTTGGTGATATTCCGAAAAATTCGTCTAAAAAAATTGGGCCAATCGTTACAGACAGAAAAATTGGTTATTCCTTAGTGTATTTTTATATCCTTTCCAAGATACTCAATTTTCGTCAATTGGTCGTTCTTTTCATTGATTTAGCATCATATGATTAATTTATCGACATTTTCGTTATTTTAGCAACATTTAAAAAGGTCGCCAAGTTGGTGACACTCCGCTAAATTTGTCGCCAAAATCACGCCAAGCGTTATGAACGGAGAAATAAGTTATTCTTACACAGATAAATGACTATTGCCATCCAAATACAAAATTATTACCCTAATTATACTTTATCATGAATGAAACGAGCTAGATCCACGAGAACAATGTCACAAATTTATCGCATGATATTATAGATGAAAAGGGAACATACTTCACAATAGTTAATATATATATTTTTATTTTATGTGATTTTTTGAGAAATTACTTTTTTCTTCTAAAATTTAGTAGTAATATATATATATATATATATATATATATATATATATATATATATATATATATATATATATATATCAAAAAGTTCGAAATCTGTACCTGATTGGAGGAGAGGAGAACTATTTTACCGTAGCGTGGAGGAACATGTGACACGAGATGTGGAAAGGAACAAGCAGGTCTGCAGTGCAGGGTTTTCCAAGACAATGCGTGTCAGTGAGCTGTAATCGTTCGCATTCGTCGAAAATGGAAAAGAACAACGTGCCCAACGTGAGGAACAATGTCTGCCCATAACCTCACAATATCGACAGATTCGTTTGGAGTGGTGTCGTAGCCCAGCATCATGGCTGCCAGCAGACTGGCATCGTATAGTGTTCAGCGATGAATCACGCTTCAGTATTTCAGCAAATTACCATCGAGTACGTGTATGGAGACGCCAGGGCCAGCCGTCCCTATTACCCTTTGTTTTACACAGGCACACAGCCATTATCCCTGGTGTGATGGTGTGGGGCACTATCTCTTATGACAGCAGGTCGCCCCTATTCACCCTGCGTACAACTTTAACAGCTCAACAATATGTTGATGAAATCCTGCGGCAGTTTGCTTTACTCTTCATGGCACGTCATTCTGGGGTCCTTTTCCAGCAAGATAATGCCACTCCACATACGGCTTGTATATCTGTGGACTGTTCCATTGTTGCTGATACTGTTACTTGGCCAGCAAGGTCACCTGACCTTTCGCCAATGGAACATGTATGGGACATGCTAGGCTGTCAGATTCGGACACTCCGAAATGTAGGAGATCTTGAACAACAATTGAGGAATGCCTGGCAGAATGTATCTCAGGATGACATTAGGAAACTTTATCACTCCTTACGCTGTACGCATATTTAATTTCAATAAACACAGTCACTTTCTTCATGTTGCTTCTTTTTTTTTTTTTTTTTTTGCAATAGAGTGTATATATTAAAATTTTATATAAAGTATTCAAAAATAAGTATCCGAGAATTAATTTCTTTTAACTTATCCTAATTTTTATACCGATATTTTAAGAAATAAAAGTAACTCCAGTTTATTTGTTCCAGATATACAAAAAAGGATTGAAAAAATATTATGTTACTAAAGATGACTTACTACAGATAAATACAATATTGTATAATGTATAAAGAAGTATGAATGAGCAAAACATTGCAGGTACGAGTCTAAGAGGGCATCAAAAGGAATTGCAGTAGCGGAATAAGACAATGTTTTTGCAAGATGCATATATCTGCTATATTCAAACATTTTAACGTATTTTCATCATTTTTAAGCTCTTCGTCTTTTAAGAACCCATTAGAATTAATAAAAGAGAAATGTTCCAATAATATAGATCTGTGAACCATGTCCATTGCACATCAATTTTGCGTCCGTATGGATATTAGATGTCCATCTGTGAGTAATTCAGATGAGCAGTAGACGTACTATGAAAGATCCAGTATTCATCTATTGCACATCCATTTTACATCCAGATCGCTATTCATTAGACGTCAGTACATGTCAATCATTAGACTTTGAAGGTTCCAGTTTACATGATTCCATCGATGTAATCTAGATGGAATGGCCTATGCGAGTTATAATTTCGAGTTATTTGATATTTTTTAATCTATGTTATACATTGTAACTTGTGTTTTAATGTTCTTCAGCACACTTTTGTTTGAAGTATGTACCTTGAGTTCGTCAATGGTTTCCTGGGGGGTGTGGGGTTATGACTCTCAAATCCCCTTCTTGGCGACTCTATTTAAGACATAAGTTCTGAATAGGAATCCAAATAGTCAAATTGTTGAAAATGATGATCTATTCACATTTTATTTCCTACCAAGTGCAATTGAAACACAATTATTTTGTTCCCTTTTATAGCATTACGTTATTTATTATCATCTAAAATTAAAATCGGCCGGCAGGTTAAAAATAAAGGTATTTTATTTTAAAAACAGTACAAAATGCTTCCAATACACAGTTTACGTAGCAGATGCTATAAAAGAAGTATCATTGCGCCATCTGTTGCTGATAAAGTTAACTACATATCATAATTCTGAAACTTATTTTTTCCCTACTAAATTAAAATATATGCATTATTTGTCATTTACAAATAAAAATAGCATAGGAAAAGGATACGAGATTGTTTTAGATGAAAATTTAATTTTATAAATGAGGAGGGGTATACCATGGAATACAGTGGTGTATATTTTGTTTTGCTGCATGGGATCAAATGCAGTAGCACAAGCTTCGTGTAAAAAATATCTGATGTTAAACTTGACCTCGTAATCGGCGACTATCTGAGTTAGTATTCACCGCAAAAATACTTAGCAATATGTGACAGAAAAAATGGCTTGTATGAATAACATTCTATATTGCTGAAGATTATTTAAAATCGCTATATAGATGTTTTAAGCTATATTTAGATATTTTGATAAATGTTTGTTTATTTAAGTTATCAAAAGCATTTAAATTTTTGGATTTGAGATAAGATAGTGTTGGTCAAATAAATATATTTCATTATTTTCAAAGACGATTAAAAAAAGTTAGATTTCTGAATCGAGCGCGAGTGGCTACAGTTCTTTGTTTAAAGTTCATAAAAGTGTCAGGTTGGATAAGGGAAATTTGAACAATGTATTTAAGCACAAGTAAAATAATAATGTTGCATACAGCTGTTTCGAAGATATACTGGATCCCTTTCGCAAATGCATGAGAACAAATATTCCCGAATTCAAGAAAACGAAATGGTCACAGACAGAAGCAGGAGATTTTATATACCCAATTCCTGGATTCCGAGTCCATGAGCCAATCAAAAAGCAAAATAAAGACCATTTCGGGAAATCCAAAACCAAAAGTAACACACAAGACTGGTGTGCGCAGAATCACAAAAGAAATAGCCCAGCAAGATGAGTGAAGACCGAACACGAATAAACAAGATCCAATACGTCAAAAGGACACATAAGAGCTTTAAAGTGTAGAAAATGGAACACAAATAAGGTTAAAGAAATAAAATTACAAAACACTAGACTTTTGACAAGTCATTAACTAAATTAATAGAATTTTTCTAAATGTGGTGTTCCACATTTAAAAATTCAAAATCATATAATCAGGTGCATTTCTGTATGATCCTTGCTGAAGAAACCCCAAAAGTGTGGTCGAAGTTATAGCAATGTTGAGCAATACATAACATTATGATTTTGACCAGGGATTTGATATATATATATATGCCAACGCTACACTGAAGTAATTTCTTCAACAACTCTGGTATCTGTCAGAAAAATGCGTCACTCTTGCCTTCTCCGACGATGGTGTTTTTGTTGAGACCAAACGTTGCGTGATTCAAGCACTTAAAAGCAAGGAGAACGATAATCGGCAGATTAGGACAACAGTAAAATTCAAGAACCTGGATTCTAATATCAGAGTCCTTTAGAATTTTGTTTCCTCATCCGATTTTTCGAAATCATGAGCATCAAGTCGGACTATTTTCATTCCAAGAATCTGAACCAATAGGAAAATGACAAAGAATTCCTCAAAGGCAAGGAGATATGAAACCAGCTGCATGTCTTCATTGATACTGTTGAACGACGTATGGCTCTGATGGAAACAATCAGTGGTTTGCATACTACCAAAGAACCCAGAAGGAGTACCTTCTCCTAATGGTCAATAAGCATCGGGAAATTCTCCCCGACGCAAAAGTACCATTATGGAAGCTGGTAATAATTAATCATAAAAAAGCCTAAATGATAAATACTCAATTTTCAATGTATTTCATGATATGCAATTTTCATATTATACACTAATAAAGAAAATGATAGTGACCGCTTAAAACGATCTGATTCGATTGAAATTTTATACACCTTATTTTCCAGGCATTCCTCACAATTTAAAAAATCTGATGTGGGCAGCACATGACTTTCCCTGCAGACTTATATTCACGTTCTATTTATTTAAATTAAATTTAATTAATTTTTAATTCAATTTTCGTTCTCATTTGAAAACTGGACTTATTTTCAAAAATGGTGTAGGAAAAATACGAAAAACTAAAATATCTTGAGAACGGCTAGTCCTAGTGTAATGAGGTGGGTCTTATTCTTTTCTTCGCCAAAAATTACGTATTAAACAAGCATTTAATGGCAATATTTGAGCATACCTAGTTCTTAAGTTTAGATTTTGATGATTTTTGCGGGCCCTTTTGCAAAAAAAGGCAGGTTATTTTTTTCGAATTATACCAAAATCTAATCAGCACCAGGGTGGCCTACAAGCGACTTATATACCAAATTTTGTGAAATTCGGTCCATTAGTTTTTCAGTTAGAGTGGATACAAGCTTTTGCGGGCCATTTCGCAAAAAAGGCGGGTTCTTTTAACCCGAGTCATACCCAAAACTAATCAGCACCAGATTCGTGCACAAGTGACTTACCTACCAAATTTTATGAAATTCGGTCAATTAGTTTTTTAGTTAGAGTGGATACAAAATCTGCACAGACAGACAGACAGACACACAGACAGACACACAGACAGACACACAGACGTCACGCTAAAAATAGTTTTTTCGTATTCTAGAGGTCTCGAAACGTGTAGATCCGTCGAAAACTCGAGTTGCGATTTTCGACATGATTCCAATACTTTCCCTATACATTAGCATGTATTGCAGGGAAAGTAAAAGGTGTCCCAAAAGAAATTGATATTTAGTTTTTTTCACTACAGAATAAGGGTCACGCTGATCTATATTTGATACAGAATAATGGACAATAAATGGGATATCTATTCGCCTAAATTTTAAATAATAAGGATCACACTCATCTATATTTGATACCGATAATGGGCAATAAATGGGATATCTATTTGCCTAAATCTTAAATAATAAGGGTCACACTGATCTATATTTGTTACAGAATAATGGGCATTAAATGGGATATCTATTTGGGTAAATCACAAACTGGATTACACTGTGCAGAATTAAAAAAATGTTTTAAAACATCAATGAACAGCAATCTTCATATAGAATCCTGTGTTTTATTATTGTAAATATACATTAGTACAGCTGAACGGATTTGAATGTCGTTTCTGATATTTTCCGTAAATTTCCATAAACATTTTTGAGCAGAAGCTAGCGTAAATCTCACTCGGAACTCGAATTAAAAGCTATGTTTGTTGAAATATATATATATAGTTCTTATTTATCAAAAAATCGTATATATCGAATTTGCATCATCACAGCAAAATAAAACTCAAATTTCTGACAAAAATGTATTGTTCATTAGAAAAGTATTGAAGAAAAATTTTTGTGTTCCCTGATGAAAAGACGAACGGAGAAGATTTTTCAGGAGAATAAGACACTTGATAATATTTTATTTTAGAATTGGGTGAGATTTGGGGTAACTGTTTTGCTAATATATTATATTTTACAGGTGAAAATAAACTGATATATCAAGACCAACATCAAGTATTTAAGATATATATTATTAATAATACAATTAATTATTATTAGTTATGTTGGGGTAAAGAAATATTTTGTTTTACAACTAGTATCTTCATTTTTTTATATCCGAGTATCCCACAACAAAAATTTGCAGGTATTACGAAATTAATAATATTCGAGTCCACTTGGTTGACATTTTCTGTTTTTCTATAAAATGAAGCCTTTTCCGTTAAAATTACCAGTGAAATATGTAAATATATCAATGTGATGCATTATAGCTAATTAAAGAAAATACGAGTTTACATTTAATAATATATTAATAAAAATATTTATTTATTTACAGCGGTTAACTGGATCCCCCAAAACTAATTTAAAATTACAGTATTTACAAGAGTTGTACATCTCGATGATTCACTGAACATATTTTCTACATATATAAATATAAATCATGGCATATTTTAATCATTGTTCAGCTGTTTTTAAACTTTCGTTGATTTCGGATCCTTTGAAAATTGCCTTCAGTGGAGATCAACATGATGAATAAGTTTAGTAAAATAATTTTGGATAAAAACAACGATGAATTAGCCTCTTATATCTATAATAATAAAGGAAAATGTTCGTCTGTTTGCTTGTGTATTGGTTGCGTAGCGAAACATCTAAGTGGGCCACAGTCATGAAATTTGGTATACAGATACATCGACTCCCGAAAGGGAACACCTCGTTCAGATTTATTTAAAAATCGAATCAGTTTAAAAGTTATGAAATTAATAGTTAGACCCATTCCAATACCGCGGCAATTCTGATTGGTAGCGCCATCTATTGTATGTTGCTAAAACTAAAACTATCTTAGGATTTTGCGCACAGCTTAAACTGCAGTTAATGTAACAAACTAAAATAGCTTCATCGTAATACCCAAAACTTTTATATATTTTAATCTTTGTTATTTATCTATATCGAGATTCCATTTGTAATTTTGATATTGTTTCAAAGCTCATATTTGTCTGGCGTTTTATCCTAGATTCTATGGAGATGAAAGCATTATCCAAGTACTTAAACATTTAAATATCTTGTTTCTGCTGTTTTAAGATTTTGTATTTTGTAGTTTTATACATGCTGTGTAATATATTTATTTTATATTTTTCACTTTACATATATTTCTTTTGCGGATCGATTATTAATAAAATGCAAAATCTATTCGCAAATTGGCTGAATATAAAAGCACCAATGTATTTGCATCTTGGTATAAGCCTCTGATGAGGAGCGTATAATACTCGAAAGCGCTCAGGCTCTTTAAAAACGTAATTTACGTCTTTTAAGTTGAAATATACTTTTTACCTGTTTGTCTATTTATATTTGATAAGTGACTTATTTCAATTATACTAAAATAAGAGCAACAGTATCGACGGATCCCTTCGTCAGGACACTCCAAAAGCGCAACGAGGCCCAAAATCGGCTGATCGTACACGTTGCCGATGGAAAAAAATATCCAATCGAACAGGCGCAATGCATTGAAAAATCTCTAGCAATCTCACTTTTTTGATTGCTTTAAATTTCGCTGATGCCACCATCTATCTACTCGTATAATGTTATTTGAAGACAAAAACTTCAAAGTTCGTTTTTAACACTTTACAACAGAGCTGAAAAGTTTTTATGACTTTCTTCATCCTGTCTGTCTGCATGTTCGTACAATACTGCCGTAAAAATGACTTTATCAAAAATGAAATTTTAGTATGTTGCTTAGACGGTCTGTGGGACATATGGGAATATAAATGAATAATATCACCCAATTAGTTCTGGACTGATCCCGGGTTGAAGAAATGAAATGCATTGAACTATATTGGACTTAATTTTTCAAACAGTTTTTAAGCGAATTTAAAATCCACAAATTACTTTGAAAGTTTTGGGAAATATTCAAATTATTCCATAAAAATATGAAAAAAATTTCAGCAAAATATATTCGGTAGTTTTTAAATAAGAATTAAAATAATAATTACACCTAAATTACATGAAGAGTTCACGTGACCCATTTCAAAATGAAATATGGAATCCATCTTGTGTCAAAATCCTGATTTTTAAAGTTCTTTTTAATTTATATTTAGTGTTGTATGCGTCCTAAAACCGCTTTATTTTTGCTTAATTTCTGGGCATCTAAATTCTGAAACAACGCAATTACAATATATCTGAGTTTAAATGATCATCAAACATTGATTATTTCTTCAAAGACGCCTAATTTTGACTCATGGAAAATGTAAACACGTCAGGCTGTAAGATGAGTTGTATAAGAATTGCTGAATTTCTTTAACGCAAAATTATTTACCTCTAGAGTCTGCAATTATGCTGATATAAATGAAACATACATTGATTTTACATGGAGAAGCAGACTTTCTCAATGAACTTTTAAGCAAAAAGTTAAATTATTTTTATCTCCATGGTTTTAAGCTTTTAAGTAAAATAAATTATTGTAGTACTGTGGTGAATGAAATAAAAATGTATGAATGAAATATTTACTG
Organism: Amaurobius ferox; assembly: GCA_951213105.1. NCBI lineage: Eukaryota > Metazoa > Arthropoda > Arachnida > Araneae > Amaurobiidae > Amaurobius > Amaurobius ferox. The sequence goes on along the minus strand of OX578141.1, from coordinate 37,627,387 downwards.
CTTTTATATAGAGAGCCAAGCGATTTATATTTCGATGACTTTATTTGAATAAAGTTAATTTATTTTTGATGAAGTTTTCAAATATAATAATTTATTGTAATAGTGTGATAATTTAAAAAATATTACCTCTGAACGTATCACATTTTAGAGATGTTTAAATAAAATTGCATTGCATTTGGAAAACGTTTTATATTCAATGCACTGTGCATGATTGATCTTTCTGGTTTATGTCATAACGGCTTTAAACTTAGAATACTCTAATTTATGTTTTCGGTTCAAGAATTGCTTGATTTCTTGAATTTTCTTCAAACCAAATTTAAATCTTCATTATGTTATATTTCATATTTCATCAAATCCTAATTTCAACATAAAGCGCACTTAATTCTTTTTCTAATGATATGTCTTGGTATAAAGTTTCTTTTTTAACTCGCTTAGCAAATAAATTTTTATTACGTCATCCTGCTTTAAACGCTAACTAATGTGTTTTGTTCATTGACATAGTGATGGAGATTTTGATGTAGAGGGCTGGAACATGAATATAAAAAAATAAAACTGAAAAACCAAGAAAGCGAAGACCGATATCTATAGAAATACAGATACCGATATACAGATGACCTATATACAGATGACCGATATCTATAGAAACCCGCGAAAGTCCGATTATTTAAAATTTCATTTGTAACCGGCGTTGCCCGTAATTTACAACAGGGGTTCATTTATTTATTATCAGCCTTGTTATATTTTGAAAATTGTAATGGATAAATCCATTAAATTATTCTGCTTGAAATCCTGGGAAACGCCGGTTACATTTTGTAGCAATGTATATTTAGAACACAAAACATACCATATGCAGCTTTTTCACATTTGTCAGTCACCCTCATGGATTTACAGATTTGGTTGGTAATGATTCTGCTAGACAGAAAAACCTTACCTTTATTCAGTACAATTAACATTCAATCAAATTATAAATCAAATATTCAAATGCAAGTAAATATCCAAAATTTTGCAGCAGCGATTCATAAATAAATATCTCACACTCTGCGTATGTTCTCACCCATTTTTTGTGTGCATTTTTTGTTTGTTAAAATTTTCATAACATTAGCATATATTAATTGCACTGAAACTGCTAGCTCTGTCGAGAAGTAACTGACTCCACACAAAAACTCTCATTTCACATTCAAAATCTTGTTAACTTAAACAGAGTAGAGATAAAAACTTTGTCGGGAAAAAACCTGCTGAAACGCATTCAGCATTAATTACTTAAAAATATTCGAGGCCCGGCGAGAAATGGATTTCCTTCCAGCCATACTGCAATATCGGCGAAAGATATGTTTACCTGAAATACAGCTTTTGAAGGCTGCGCACAGCACAAGTTAATCATCGTTACTTAGTGAAACTGAATTTTTTTTTTTTGCTTCCATGTACTTTGTGGTTTTTATAGAATTTTTCATCCGATGCGGCAGCCATTATAGCAAATTATGAAGATTAATGAGTCCTGTGTTCTCTATTCCGGTCACGTTCTCAACGCGAAGGAAGAATAAAGAGCCATAAAACACATCTTAAACAAACATAAAAGAAAACTAGATTAGAATTACGGAGAACAGCCGTCGGAATATTGGACAGAGCTGATCAATATGGAGACATTTACATAGATTATTTAGGGCTGAAATCCATTTAGACGCATGGAGATCGCAGAAAAAGATTATCATTCATGGAGTTTCTTTTGATAAAGTACACACAACTTGTGATGAATAATTTCAGGACTTGTTTTGACTGGAAATGGTTTCTTTGAAGACGCAGTATTAGTTTCCGTTCTCTAACCAGATATATGCAAGAACATTAGTAGTCATGTATGTTGTGAAAGTGCTATGTTAAAAGTCTAGTGTAGCACCCATGTACAAAGCACTTGTAGGTACTTACAGTCTCTATTGATGCATAATATACGTATATGCACACGCGCAACCTGTAATTAATAATTTAAATATATAATGTTTTTAAATCGACATCCACATAAACATGTAAATACAAAATAAGAATTTAAATATGATAAACCACTAGTACATTACATTTCAATTATAATCAAATGATCAAATCAATAGAAATTAATAAAAATTATGAATTGGATAAAGAGGCATACTGTCATTGTCAGTTAGATAAATATAGAGAATACGTAGATATACACCAAGGGCATATCATTACAGCATATATAAGGATTGCTAATTGTGATACATTGAGATCAATTATGTTACTGGGTATTAAATACGGCTTATTTTTAAATATGACCTTATTTGTAAATCTTCATCACTTAACTTCAATAAGTTTACATATAAGTTTAGCCATAAATATCAAGTTACAATTGAAGCCTTCAAACAATGGAGTATTTTATTAGAGTAATACGTGAAGCAATGTATATATAATAATGATGGTAGTAAATCTTTAACTAACTTAGAGAAGAAATTAAAAAAAAATGTTATTACTTAAATGTTGACAAGGCTAGAATTAACTAAACTGATCTAAAATTTGTTAATATTATTATATAAATACACAAGTATACATAAATATTATTACATAAATACTTATTATATAAGTCACACATTCTTAATAATTATATTTGCAATTTACGCAATACAAAACAAAATATATCTTATCTAATATAATAATCTTATTTGTCACAATTGTAGCCTGGTGTGTAGGCGTGCCATCTTGTTGATAATACATGTTTTTTAGAAGCGATAATGTTATTGTCTCCATGAAATCCGTTACAGCACCGTTTAAAATAAGCTGCATGTATTTTTCAGCTGTAAGAGTCCCTTCATAAAACACAGGGCAAATCAGTTTTCCATTCCAAATTCCGCACCATACAGACACAGAAAACTTTCTCTGGTGATGTGTTTCACGGACAAGAACTGGTTTCTTATTATCCCAATAATGATCGTTGTGAGTATTGATTGCTCCATCTTCCGTAAACAAACATTCATCAGTCCACAGAATGTTATTAACAAAGTTCGATTTGATGTCTTGTTGGATTAACAACCAGTTGCAGAATGCTACACGCCGATCAAAATGGGAGGGATGAAGTGCTTGAAGTCCATGAATACAAAATGGATGCCAATGGTATTTTCCAAGTGTTCTAGCAATTGACATCCAAGGAAGCCTTAAAGTTTCACTTGCTTTTCGAATGCTTGTACATGGGTTGAATATGCGATGATGTCAGTTTCTTCGTCCTCCGTGTGCAAACGATTTCTTCCAGGGTCAGGTCTTGCATGGAATGAACCGGTAGTTCTTAATCTCCTCATCATCTGATAAACAAATGTACGTGAAAGTTCAGGCAAGTTTTGCTATCGCCGTCCAAAATCCCGAGCACTTTCTGCAGTATTTTTATTACACAGAGCATAAATCATTGTTAATTCGAAAAGCTCGTTATTTGTTAAAAATACCATAATGCACAAACAGTTACTTGTTCTGAATTCGTCAATTCAGAACTAAACATGCTGACGATTCACTGAATGATTTCTAATATTCTTTATTTTGGTATAATATTAAAAAAAGTTTAGTTGTATTGATTAGAAATAATACTGGGAATAAATTCGTAAATTTAAAAATAAATCGTCTGCATTTCATTCTTCAGTGTTTTTAAATTATTTTACTATAAACACTTGAAACGACTAAATTGGAGTTAAAGGAAAGAAAATATCATTGCATTTGTTTACTTATTTATTTAATTGTTTCAAATAAAAAAAGCATGTCTCAATGTGAAGAGTACTTAAGAATCCGTAATTGCATCGTGAGCCTAAGCGGAAATCGCAAAAATGTCTCCTATGTATTATCATTTAGTTTTATCTTTTTTGTGATATGTCACAAATTTGCATTTCTAATTTGATATATGGTCCCCCTTCACAATATTCAATTTTCAATTAAATATAAATCCCTTAACTTTAAAGATATGCGGTTTTTTTTATTGATCTTGTTGCATTAAAAATAATACCTTTCTGATTGACCAAATTTGTCTAAGGGGATCGTATAAAATTTAAAAAGTGTAACTTTTTGAAAATTAATGGGAGGACTATTTCATTAACGTAGTCTTATTTCCTACCTTACTTTCAAAATTTTTGCAATTTACATTGCCCACTTATCTCTAATAGGTAAAGAATTAAAGTCCTTTTCAATCGTTTTGGGACACCCTGTATATACCATGTATATATATATATATATATATATATATATATATATATATATATATATACTATATATGTATAAATAAAAACTGAAATTTTTTAACGAAATCTATGCATAAACTACAGTAAGTACAGGAAAACCTATCTCTAATATATCTGTTACAAATAAGTATCTATAGACCAGGACTAAGAATACAAATAGAACATAACTTATCACTATAATGGAAAGGAAATGAGGGGAATATTAGTATACATAAATCGCACGTAAAAGGTATATATAATATATATATATATATATATATATATATATATATATGTATATATATATATATATATATATATATATATATGTATATATATATATATATATATATATATATATATATATATATATATATATATATATATATATATTCTTATTCTTAATCTCTTATCTTGAGCTGATTATTATTGCCTATTCTCATTTTTGCCGAGTTTTATTTTTATTTACTTTTATATACTTTTAATTGTTATTTTTGAATCCTAATATTCTTCTCATCCCCCTTTCCATTGTAGTGATATGTTACCTTCTATCTTTATCCTTAGTCTTGGCTTATAGTTACTCATTTGTAACAGATATGTTAGAGATGGGTTTTTTTGTACATACAGTAGTTTATGCATAATTTTCGATTAAAATCCTTCAATTTTTATTTATATATATATATATATATATATATATATATATATATAATGAAAAAGCAAACACGGCAAAAATGAGAAAAGGCAATAATAATTAGGTCAAGATTAAAGATAAAGACATAGAGACAATCAATTGAAACTAAACAGACAATAGCGGTTAATTCGAAATTGCATTCTCATCAGGACAACCATACAATTCGAATTAAAACCGATGGAATAGCCAATTTCTGACAATGGTGATAGTATTTAAATATGGACACCATTGGAACTGTCTGCTGGCTAGTGGAAGAAGAAATAATAAAAACCAAGTGAACTATAAGCCAGAAATATTTTCATATATATATATATATATATATATATATATATATATATATATATATATATATATATATATATATATAATGTGAAATCATTTATAGCTAAATTTCAACATTATACGACAGGAAAGTGGTTTCCCGACAGTTAAGGCTGAAAAGTAGTGCTAACTTATTCGTTTAAACGAAATATATTACTCGAACTCCCGAAAGATAAATTACTCCTTAGTCAGAAAACTGAGAAGATAGAGAAAAAGGTAAATTACCCGTTATGCTAAAACCGGTTCTTTACACGAAGAAGTTATCAGATTTGAGTCTGCTTTGAAACTTTTTCGAGTGCACTCCTCATGAGGAGTAAGTCCCAAATGGTTTCTTGACTCAAGGATCACATTCCATCTTTTCGCTGTTCGGCCTTATTCCTTTATTGTTGTTTTCACATTGACCAGATAAGCAACAGACCACTCACAATTGGAGTTTGCGAGAAGGGATTTCCTGTCTTGGAGCAATCATTTAACAAGTTTGACCACCTAGACTGTCGAAACTCAGTCGCAGTTGCTCTCAGAATCGTGTAAAGATGAGTCGAAATCCGCAGACACGTCTGACAAAGATGAAGATTCTTACCATGAACCAGAAAGTTTATGTTCTTAAACGAAATGGCAGCGGCATTGAAAATTATTTAAGAAAACGCATCGTGTAATTTGGATAATTTGCAAGATAATATTTTGGATAGTTTACATTTTTTGCAATTTTTTTCAGTAGGTTTATAGATTACGGATGGCCAACGATTTGACCTACACATACAAAAGTCATTTTTGGTATTGTGAGACTGTATTTACAGTGAAAACCCGATTTGTTAATGAACCACGACTAATATAGCTTCTTAGGCTACATCAAAAAAGTAAAATGTTTGTTTAGTATACTCCTACACTCATCTGTATCACAAAAATGGTATAAGTCACAATCATTATCTCCATAAGGAAATAATTTGTACAATATATGAATATATGAAGCACAAATAGAATAATAATGCAGAATACAGATGTTTCGAGGAACCGCTGTATCCACTTCGTTAGAGCTAGAGAACTAATAAAGCCGAAGTCTAAAACTCGATGTGGGCATAAATAGAAAAAAACAGAGGGGTATATAATATATATATATATATATATATATATATATATATATATATATATATATATATATATATATATATATATATATATATATATATATATATATATATATATATATATATATATATATATATATATATATATATATATATATATATATTATAAATACCGTAGCAAACTTAGAAAAATTAAGGATACTTTGTAAATATGCAAATGTAAAAAATGAGTAAATAGGAAAAATTAGCTTCTAAATATGCTATGCCTTTAGAGGCATTTAATATGTGGAAATTTACTTTACTAGAATCTTTTAAAAATGTTATTAGTAGTATTAAATTGTCTAGATCCATATATAATTTTGATAATATTTAAACCCTCTATTATTGATTTACAAAAATCTTTTGTTTTCACTTATGATGATAAAGCCTCTAATAATTATGCTATTATCTGTAAAAAAAATTATATACAATTTATGTTAGATTATTTAAAAAATAATAGTCTTTTTAAACTTGGTTTACATTCCATTAATAGTATTAAATTGAAAATTATCAATATGTATATTGATTTAAATATTAAATATAAATTTCTTAAATTTCCATATATTTTGCTTATTCCAAAATTTCATAAAAATCCCATTACATTTAGAACAGTAACTAGTGGTCATAATACTTACTCTACTACTGCGAGTAAATTACTTCTAAATTATTTAAATCAAATAAATGAAAGTTTACGTCAGTCTAGCAATAATTACCTTATTCTAAATAATAGTAAAGAATATATTAACATCCTTAAAAAACTAATAGGATTTCAAACTTTTGATTTTAAAGATCTTTTCAGTAATATCAAGATCTCAGACTTGTATGATGTAATTTTAGCTCTATACAATGTATATGTTACTAATCTTTCAACTCATACCAGTTTTGTAAATTTTCCTAAACTTCTTCACTTTGTTATTTTCAATAAATATATTTTTCAAGGAAATAAATTATAACCTACAAGTCTCAGGAGTTCCACAGGGTAGCTGCAATGGTTGCTCGTGTCCTTTGGATGAGTCGGACGGTCTGGGTCTTCTACAGGGTAGCTGCAGTAGCAGTATATTATCTAATTTATATCTTTATCATTTTGAACAGTCTTTTACATCAATAGATTATACATTATACAGATATGTTGATGATCTGATTTGCTTAGTATATACTGAAAATTGTGTCATTAATATAGATTTCTATCCTGATAATTTGGAATTAATTCCTAATGAAGCTACTATTAGTAAAATATTAATTTTTTGGATTTAAATCTTTTTGTTGAACCTTCTAATAGAATTGTTACTAATTTATATGATAAAAAGACTATTTTAACTTTAACATTAATAAAATCTTACCATTTAATTCCTGCAACTCGTTTCTATTGTTTAGAAATATTATTCTTAATCAGCTTTTTAGAATATATAGGCTATCTGATAAAAAATTTCATGCTTTACATATTGATAATCTAAAAATTACCAGCAATTTATATAAATATCCCTCTTATTTTGTAAATTGTATAGTTAAAAAATTTAGATTAGTGGGATTTTCATGAATTCTTTTTATGGTGTTTTATATATTAGCCTGACATCTCCCTTCTCTTGTTTTAATTATATTTTGTTCTTACATCCACTTACACATTATCCTTTCTCTTATTGCCCCTCTTGATTGTATATTATCTCTTGTACATGTCTTTTCGCATTACTGTTATTTATTTCTTACGAATGGCAACAGTATATCTTATTCCTTTGTGAACGGCAACACTTGTCACTTCTTTCTGTGTTCCCGTGCTGACTAGGTTAGTGTATTTTTTCAGTCAGATTCTAGATATTCATTTTTCCATTTATTTTTCTTCTTTATATATGTAGTCCGGGTAGAAATAGTTTATAGATATAATCTATCTATTTCTTCAGAAACATACATATTTGTGTTTGCTTCTACAAGACACTTGGGCTTGAAAACGAGTTTTGAAGAAGTGAACAAATCCTGATTTAGGCCAAGAGCTCTGTCCACGTGTATAGCGTTTGTGCTTGGATTTCGTCTTTTTTTCATTTATCGATTCCATACCTTTGGTTTTTGATACTTTTTTTAGATTTGATAATTCGAAATTTGTATTTTTTTCCATTTGCTTGAAGATTTGCTGTTTTATAGTTTTATTTTGTAAGCCTGTTAGAAAGTTAGGTTTTTCGTGTTACAGCTTTTCACTTTTCTTTCATTGGACATTCAAACCTTTTTATTTTATATATATATATATATATATATATATATATATATATAAGAGCCAATCAGGAAATAAGAAACAAAACCTTTCCTGACTTAGTTACAAACAGAAATTTAATAAATCTTCAATTGGTTAACTTTGCTTTAATTTTTACCCCTGTTTTAAGTTTTACTTCCGCAGTGATCATACAATAATGCGCGTCGATCTATGATCTTGAAAACTTGAAAAGCCTTTCAGAAAATATCCAGTAATTTAGATAATGACGGCCATAACTCCAATTTTATCCTGGCGGAGTGCCTTGCAGTTAATATATTTTTTATATTTATACTATGTCTTCGCCGTTGAGACTTTGTGTCGTTTGGCTTATTCTTTATCTTGTTGGGAATCATTTATTCTTGTTCGAGCTTGACTCGTTTTATTTGGACATCTCTGTTTTAGCGGATTGCCATCTTGTGTATTATTTCTCGTTTCCGATTGGCTGAACTGTTCTTTATTCTCCATTCTGAGTTTCTTCTATTTGCGCCCATTACTTTTGACTTCCAGATTGTTGATTCTCTAGCAGTGACATATCCTCGAAACCACTATATGCTGCATTTTTATTCCATTTGTGATTTGACACGTTGCTCAAATTTTTCTTATCTTTTACACAAAGCGTATTTAACATTTTGACTAACACTATACTTTTCTTTTGCTCTCCGCATGAGGAAAGTAAAATGGCTCAAACTACTTTTTAAGAATAATAATGAATTTATTTCTTTATCAAGTATATATTTTTAGATTTAGAAATCAGCGATTCATTTTGGATAAAAAAGAATTAAATTAAGAGAAGGAACTAGAAATTATTTATTTTCATTTAAAAGTTTTATTTGCTTTTTAATTCTTACTAATCAAATTCAGTATATCGGACAATTTCCCTTTTGTAATATGAGTATTATCATGTCATTTAAATTCGTGTGTATGTGTATATCTATGGATGCAATATCTCATGAACAAATGGAGTGTTTCAAAAGTCATTTAGAACGATTATTTGAATCAGTAAATACTGGAACTCTATTGATTTTAAACATAAACGAATGTTCGGAAGTCCACCCAGTTTTCGAATGAAATAAAAAAAAATAATCAGAACTCTAAAAACTGTTACATAAATAATCATTTGCTATGAAAGTTTTCATTAAAAATAACTTTTGAACGCTAGCATGAAGCGTTTACGAGATATTATACGTTTTTCAAATAAATGTATAAAACAATTACATAAAATTAAAAAAGTGTTAATTACCATGAAATATTATCATTCTCGTGGATCTAGTTTTATTCATTGGTGAAAGAAGATACTTTGTGTAATATTTTTGTATTTTGACATCCAATAATTCGCTAATAGACATCTATTTATATACAGGAAAATCCCTTCTGTATGTTTGTAATGCTTGGTGAAAAATTGGCGGATAATTTTTCAAAATATCGCCAACTTGGAGAATTTTTTCAATGTGATGAATTGATTTGAAATATATTGCCAACATTCCAAGAATGAGGCTAAATTAACATAAACGAAGCCAAAATTTAAAGAATGAGGCTAAATTAATAGAAAAATGACGCCAAACATGGACTGTATTGATTATTGGGGATTCTATCAGTTTTGGCAATTGTCAAAATATATTTGTGTGAAATATAAGTATCTTTGAAATTGTATTATGTGTGCGATTCCAATACAATTGTACAAATGTACAATTGTACAATGCGCCAAATGTATAATTCCACGTTGAAAACCTTCTGACATGGGTTTTGTGCATTATTTTTTCGTTGTGAAAGAAGTAAATTCATTGCATTATGTAGTGAAAGTCATGTTCTGCCCATATAAGATTTATTTAATAATTCGTTGCTTTACACACATAGTCTATGTCTACTAAATTTATTTTAAGATCAACAAAAGAAATATATGAAAAAGTTACTTTCATGGTCAACTCATCTAGTTATATTTTTCATATTACTATGCGTCAAATTATAGAAATAAATTGTTAATTGCTCCCCCTTTTAACTTAAGAGTAAATATATCTTGGTGGAGAATACAGATATTAAATATCATTACTTCCGATAGATGGCAGCACCACAAAATAAAATGTGAGTCTTGAATCAGGAATTTTCTCATATATTATTCTCCATTTACATTGAAAATGTGAAAATAATTCATATTTTGATGTTCAAGTATAGCACTGTTATTATGAAACTAGCAAATAGCTTCTCTATACTGATTAGTCTCTATGCTGATTAGTGCAAATGCACTCAGCAGTCCAAAAAAGAAGAATATATGCAATATGCACCCTCTGAAAATAAGAGAAAATATTGCAATAGTAGCCAAACTGGATAGTCCGATGCCTTTCAGCTAGATATGCAAATGAGTAAAATTACGTTTCCAATTAATGCAATGGTTGTTTCCAGAGCGCATGTGAAGGACGCATCCCGGAACCCATAAAAAATGTCATTTGCACGGACAACATCGATACGTGCATCTTCATTATAAATTAATTAAAAGAATATTAAATTAATTAAAAACTAACATCTTAATAGCTTAAAATATTTAACCAGCTGTTATTTCCTCTAAAAAGGTGAAGAAGCTTTTTCATTCTTCATCAATTTAGATGTTCATGCAACATCCAATCGGAGTCACTAGGGCTCAAACATTCTAATATTATCCCCCTTCATTGGAGCACTAAAGTTTTTCATTTTTTGGAGCTACAGAATTCTGAACTCGGAGATACAGCCATAATTAGCTAGGCGCTCATCAAATCGATCTCAAAGACAGACACAGACTCAATGGTTTTGCTATTCCTTTACGTTAGTCTGTGAAGATGCCTCTAAAGTGCACCTGTCGGCAGTACAGGCAACTGAAGCAGGCTGAGAGTGGTCGCTTCATATGTTTAAGAAAGCCGAGTAATCTGAAATTGGCAGGATCTCGCAGTAGGACGATGTTGACAGTAGTGAGTCAAGTAAGGCACACATAATTGCCCCGAAGTATCTGGATTGAATGTCCCAAATACTCGAGGGGACCAGGCAATCTCAAGAACAGCCAAGCAGGGCCAATTGTCAGAACATGTAGAATCGAATGGAGAAAAATATATTTTTAATGTCATGCAATTATTGTAGTTTAATCCATGTAATTTGATATGGAATGACGCGAAATAAAAATGTATTAGGTTTCAATAGAAGTAGGGGCTACATGGCCCAGCATCAAACTTTTATTTAATTTTCGTTAGTACATTCGCCACAGAGGAACGCCATTTTTACTTCACAGTAAACTGCAGTTTTGAATTGTGCTTCCCGGAGCATAAAAAATATTACCATTAACTGCTCAAATTTTTAAGCGTTTAAAATGTTTATAATAATTAATTTTCTGAGTCCCATGGTAGTCGGTCGGAATATCGTTTAGCACAAATTTCTATTTTTTTTAATGGTGATGTTTTTCTTTTCTTTTTACGTTTTACTTTTTTTACCTTTCTTTTACTTTTTTGAAGTTTTTAGGGGATTTAAATATCTATAATGTCTGAAATACGTTAATGCGTCCGTTCTATTCTAGCGATTCACTTATAGTGAGCTAATTCTGACGTCTTGTATTTGCTAAAATTCTATCCGTCTGTCGGGTAGAAAATACGAGTTCTATCGTTTCTATCCGCGTTTCTTTAAACTGAAAAAAATCTTAAAAATTGCCAAATCACGCCATGCATGTATTTTTTAAACAGGGCGAATTCTTGACATTAACGAAAATCAAGTTTCACTACTGTAGCATTTTTGGAAATTTAGTTTTGTCGGCTATACTTATCCCATGTACAAATGTTCTTAAAAATGCGTCTGTGTAATGCTGGCCACGGAATTTATTCTCTCAAACACAGTCACCTTCTTTTTGACTTTCACCAGAACATTGCCAAAAAAAGTAAAAAACACATTGTTTTCGAATAAGTTGGCAACAAACAAACGAATGAACGCCTTGATGTTTCGTTCCTTAAACGACACCAATTAATTAATTTTACCTTGACATAAGAAAAGTGTTAGTAACCACATCAGCGGGTTGTAACGAGAGAGCTTAAAGTCATTAAATTAGCTCAAAAAGTTAAATTATTTTCAGCATTCAGTCTATAAATTCTATGATCAGATTTGATTATGTTTACATTCTTCATAGAAAAAGATTGTTTTATGTCTAAATTTATATTATGATACCCACAAATTTGCATGCATTGTGTTGGACATGTGATTACATGTCACAGAGTTGACAATTCTGTTGCAAAATAATTTTTTCATAAATTTATTTCTTAAACATTTTGATTGCTTGTGCATGAAATAAACGCATATAGTTAAAAAGTGTAATTAAAAAAATATCAGGAAACAAAATGCTTTTAACTAATAAGCAATGGTTGGTTGCAAAATCGTGAATTTTGATTCTAAATGACCAACCTGTCACACGTAACGATGAACTTCATATTCAGTAAACAATTCAGAGTACTAATACCAGATGGCGACACTATATATCTAAATGAAAGCAGAAACATTCTCATTTCTCAGTTTTAATTGTCAGTTCTATATTACACAAATTTTATTAAATATATTATCAATTTTCTTAATAAAATGATGCATTTAATCTAAATGATGTTGTATTGGAATACCTTGTGTTGCTCTGATGTAATCTATAAAAATTTTGTTTTCAGAAAATATACGTACCTTTTATCGTTTGTATCTACAAATTAGAAAATCAGCTTAATATTTTATATCTGTTCCATTATACTTCATTCTAATATAAATCTCATAGTAGATAGAAGTAAATAAATTTTACTCTAATAGTTCACAGTATAATAACGTTTCCCGGCCGTCCAAGCAGTTGCCTTACACCTTTCTGGTAGGTCGGACGGTCTGGGTTTCAACAACAACAACAGTATAATAACGTAACTTTCGTGTAATATTCGGAAATAAAGTCCCATTCGAGAACTCCTCAGTGGCGCCATCTATGAACAAATGTTGGAACTCAGTCAATTTTTACTTTCATAGTGTAATATTGTACTGGAAAAATATTATGACGGGGTCTAAAATTGAAACGCGAGTTTTCGACGAAAGAGCACGTTTCAAGCATCCCTGAACACGAATCAGACATGTTAAAGGTGATGTGTGTAAGTGTTTGTGTGTGTGTGTAGAGACGATATCTCACGTCCACATAGATGGATCGTTTCGAATGAAATTTAGTACAAATGTAATATTTGTACCAGTGAATACTGAAAGCTGATTTAACACGTCATCGAATGTTCGGAACAGCTCCAGAGTTTCGAACGAAATTTTGAAAAATTCATCAAAACATCAAATCCTTCAATAGTGTTACATAAATAATCATTTTTAATGCAATTTTCCATTAGAAAATGATTAACATAAATTTCAGAAGGCATGAACCATTCTCGCGACTTTGCACTTTTTCAAATAAATTAATAAAATCACATAAAATTATCAAAAAATATTAAATACTGTGAAATATGTTCACTTTCTATTATGTAATAAACGTCGAAAACACGTAGCAGTTTGAGTGGCCGGGAACAAATATGTAATAAATGTGTCAGCATTATTCTCATGGATCCATTCATGAGAGAAGATACTTTGGGTAATAGTTTCATATTTTGACGCCTAACAATACGCTAACAGTAATTTATAAAGAAGAAATGCTCCTCTCTTCTTTTGTTTATAATGTTTGGCGATAAATTTGACGAAATACCGCCAACTTGGCAATATTTCGCCCTAAATTGACGAAAATACCGTTAAAATTGAAAAATGACGCCAAATTGATGAATTATTTATTAAAAGATTTTAATATGTTGACTTTATGTTTGATCATGAAACATGGAATGCGCATTAAAAATGTAAAACATGCTTTAATATATTTTTTGTTGTTGCTAAGCCCCTTGGCCTAGAAAATGCTAGGTCAAGTACCGAAGATCGCGCCGCCTATAAAGCAATGAAGCTACTTTCTCCTGGTCCTCTACTAGAAGATAACTTTTAATCAATTATTCAATTTATCTATTTTTATTTATTTATTATTAATCTGTTTTTATTCAATTAAAATGACTTTAGGCCGTTTTGGGGCCTTTATAGTGAAGGCCCTAAGCATGTGCTTCGTACACCCGAGCTATTAAAGCTCTGCACCAGACACTCCCGTTGCAGATACCAGCATCCATCGATGAGTTTCGCGCTTATTATGCACTTATCAGTATGGAATAACGATATCTGCAATGGCGGCAAGAAATTTCTATAAGCCACAGTTTTGACAGTTTCTATGGGAACTGCAATTTCAGTCCTTCCACGTTGCCAGCATAAAATTTCCGACTTCCGCGATGTCGGCAGAATTTTACTATTTTATACACGGAAGGGGGCTAAATGATATCCCCTTTTAAACAATATATATTTATTAATATTTTTTATTTGTTTTGCTATGAAGCCACATGAGTCCCCTTGGTATACAAAGACCCTAATCCGTAAATTTAGCTTATGCTCAAATACGGCTCTGATACAACTATATAAATTATAAAGCATTTCACAACCGTATGATGTGCGCTTTGGCTTCAATTAAGTTACGCTATATTCAAGCATTTTTAAACTGATCCATGTAATTCTGACAATTAATCTGATGATAAATAGTTCATCATATTAAATCATTTCAGTAATTGTTTCATCTTTATAATAAAAATTAAAAAAATTAATTTAGGATTGGAAAAAATTAATGCATTTTGTAAAATATAAATCATATTGGTCTTATATAGCTCCATATGAGGAATCTAGTGACCAATGAGTGACCATCAATGAAGCCGATACCCTAAATTTTGTACAGATCTTCGGAATCCAATATATTTAATTTCAAATTTTTACGCAAAATTCCAATATTTTAAGTTTCTGAATATATGTGCACATAAATGCGTCAAATATTAACTCTCTCTATATTACCTCCCCCTTCAGATTTTGATTTCTTTGTCCCCTCTTCTGATACCCACCTTTCCAATCTCAATGGCAATTTCCTTAATCTGATAAAGGTCTTTCAAAGTACAATATTTACACCGATGGCTTAAAAATTAATAATAACGTTGGCTTTGCTATTTGTATTTATAAACATTATACTCTGCAAGAAGTTCTTACGTATAAGCTTGCTGAGAATAATACAGTTTTTCCATCTGAACTTTCTTTCATATCTTATGCTATTAATTGGGCCTCCACTAATAACCAACCTATTAGCATTTTCTCAGAACTACTTTCCTCAATTTCCGCTTTCGACTCTACTACGAATAAATCCAATTATATTTCTATCATTAAACCTAAAGTCCATTCTTAAAATCTTGGTATCGAAACTGCAGATCACTATGCAAAAATAGCTACTATTTCTAGCACTTCTATTTCCATTCCCTTTCCATATTCCCTCCTTTCTAAATTCTGTGAAACTTTTATTCCTGATCTCTGACAAAATTACCCAAGTGATTACATCCCTCGCAGACATATTGATCATTTCAGAATTTTATCTTTTTTAACAACAGTCAAAACTAACTTGATAAATATCTAATATAAAAACTATATTAAAAATATCTAATTTACTTCCTCACCGGACATAGCCCTTTCTTATATTATCTTCATTTATTTTACATTTAAAACAACTTCAAACTGCCTCTGTAACAATTACGATGATGTCGATCATTATATTTTTTCTTGTCCCTTGACTTCAAAATTCCATCTCTGTAAACCCTCTCCTTCCAATCGACACCTCGGGTTTTCCAAAGTATGATCTAATCCAACCTCTATAAATGACATTAAAAACTGTATTACTATCAACAAAGAAATATCTGAGAAAGTATAGCCTAGGTTTATAAGTGTATTACTCTCAATAATCTATTGGTAATCCATAACGCTTAGCGAAAACTTTGTCGACGAATTTTTCTGAGATTTGCCAACTTGGCAAATTTTAAATGTTGCCAAATTAACGAAAATGCCGTCAAATTTATAAAAATAACGCTTAATGTAAGGTAATGTTTCGCAAATTTTGAATTCCGTCATATGACGGGCATACCTTCTAGAATATAAAAAATACTCTTTTCTCTGTCTGTAACACTTGGCGCTACCTTTGAGCGAACTTGACGAAATATCGCCAACTTGGCTATATTTTGCCCCAGATTTACGAAATACGTCCAGAGAACGATTACGCCCAGAAAAGAAATAGAAAATATATAGAACTGTATGGTTGGCTTGCTACGCGGGCAAGTGTCAACAATCTTGTTCAAATTGATCCGAAAAGAACCACAATCTGGGGAAATATACATTCCGTACTCTCCGTTTTCCCGCTGCTAAGCAGCTAAGCAGGAAGGGCAAAGATGGACAGAAGGATTCGAAAGCACACCGAACCGTTAAAACGGAAAATAGATAAAAAAAATGTATGTGCTAACCTTCTTTGTCACACTGCTATTTAGCAAATGTATTTGGCGAAATATCGCAAATTTGGAGATATTGGTTACACATTTTGGGGCACTATTGTTTGGAGACAACTTCCTTTTTTATTTAAGATAACAATAAAAATAAGCTGATAATATTTCAAGTGTATAAATATTTATAAAAATTGAAAGACAAATGTGGTTTCATTTCAGCTGCGGGCAATAGTCCTGATTTTGAAGAAATAGCTTTTATCGTTTGAAATTTTTTATAGGGAAAGCAGCAGTGTCCTTTTTATTATACTAGGCAACTCAAGAAAGCATAAACAAAATTTTGCTTTGATTAAAATGAAATATATATATTTAAATAAATATAGGATATATTTGCGAACAAAAATCGCCTAAATCATTAATACACTAAATTAACTCCAACGTTCATTTAAAATTTTAAGAACAGTCCATAATGGCTTATTTATCCAGTCTCTTTGCTATACTTATGTATGTTATTATTTATTTTACGTGGTATGAAATCTCTTTTTAGGTGCTGAATTTGTCTATTAGAAATGTGCTGTATCGTAAGCCAATTCTGATCTTTCATGTCATTAAATAACTGCTAAATATAATAGTGTTGTTTAATGAATCTAATTACAGGACGTATTATACAACAAGAAACGATGAAAATGAATGTATTTCACTAATCATTGTTTTGAAAGATACAAAGGCAGAAAATTTAAAAACAGTTAATTTTTCTAAATACGGTTAACAAAAACTGTTTTATGCCCCAATGAAATTATTAATGTATATATTTTATCCTAAAACTATTTGTTCTTGATTATGCGCTCAGTGTAAATATTCATGGGTCGCTTATGTGACTATTAATGTCGCTTATGTGATTATTAATGTTAGTATGTAATACATAATTTTTGCAATGGCAGCAACAAAACTTTCTATATGCTACATGTTTGCAAAATTCTATGGGAACTGACAAATTGTATCCTATCAAGTTACCATATTCAAATTTCTTCACAATTTAGCTCACGCTTCAGCGGCTAAGTTAAAGATATCAACTATTCTACATCGGCGAAAGGATAAGTGTGACATCGGTTCATGGATTCTGATGTTATCTACAATTGAAGCCCACTTATAACTTTGGAAAAAACCCTTTCCACGAGCTCAGTCCCACCTGCTGTCAAACGGCTCACTCTCAGATCATCATATCCATAAGAACCGTGTTTGAATTCCATGGTAGTTGCTCGGAATTTCCCTTAAGATTTAAGTTACGCTCAAAGTAGTTCTGTTGTGTATAAATCAGTTTAATTAAATTTAAGTGCTGCAAACATTCACATATGGAAGTTCTTTTTAATTCTAAATGTAACAAAATTGTCTGCTCCCTACTGTGCAATTGGATTTGATTACTACGGAACAACAATGTGCATATTTTACAATGCATTTCACAACTTAAACCATTATTATTATTTTCGGATATGATGGTAATTTTTATGTAGTCTTCTTTAGACAGATTTGACATTATTATTTCTTCCCTTCTTTTTGTCATGAAGAAAATTTTATTGTATCTTATCCGAAATATAATTAATTTCTCGCATAAACTACTAAAAATTTCTCGCATAAACTACTAGTAAAACGTGGTTTAACAAATTATAAGAAACACTTAAATAACTGTTTAAGGATATGGACAATGCCATTCAAAACCTTAGAACTTTCCAAGTCTTTGAATTATATTTATCATGAAATTGTAATCTTGATTTTGATTTTAACTCATAAATATCGCGTTTCGAATATCAAAAATTGCACCCATAGTCTTTATCACAGTGCATATCTGTTTAGCATATTGCCGTAACAAGAGACGAAATTCGAGGGGGGGTTTAACAGTCGGGGCTTTTCTTGGAGGAGGGGCTTACCCAAAACACAGTTAACCATTAGCATTTATTAACCATAATAGTTACTATTACATATTTTAATCCATATAGATTATTAACAAATAATTTCATATTTATATTTGTAAGTTACGAGTTGATTAGGAAAATCCATATAGTTACTATACACAAATATTATAATATATAATAATTATAATGGGTTTTAATATAAGCATTAACTAGTAACTAAGCTGTTAATTAATTGAAAAAAAAATGAAAGTTTATACAAATAAACTCTGATATTAACTGCTAACTACCTATCAGTTGATTTTGACACTGTAACGTACTACAGTGAATCCCCCAATAATATAAAAGTATCCAAATACTATTGTCTTAATTTTAAATTTTTTTAAAATTAAATATGTGAATAAATTGATCATTAGTATAGCCATAAATTCAACTAAATTAAAAAAACTTTAAAACAAAGTAATTTATGAAAAAAATCTCATAAATCATTTTTTTATGAAAAATTTGGATGAGATGTTGGTTGAAATTTCTTATCACTACTCATTTTTCTTATCACTTTCTTATCACTACCCCTGCCTGGCTACGGCTCTGGTTCACCATATTCAATAAAGTGATTATGGAATATGTTAATATAGCACCTGCATTGTGGGAAGTGTGTATTATATCAACGATCATATTTAAATTATGAGAGATGTATTATATACCTGCATAGTTACAGCATGAGTATTATATGCCTGCATATAAAACTAATGACAGCACAATTATCGGAAAGAAAATGGTTTTACTACTAAAGCTGGTGACTCAATTTAAAATTCGAGAAAGCTTTTCGTTCATAAGTAATTTCATAACTGCTGTAGGGAAGAATTTGGCGGAATGGAGTAAATGATAAAAAAGTAATTTATTCAATTTTTTTAGACTTACATGAGGCATGAAAAAATCAAAAATTCAAAAAGTTCATTTTTTTAAATAAAAATAATTAAAAACCGCATGTTACTCCCATTCTACCCAATATGTAGGGCAGAACAGGCTATCAACTTTTGTTTTACTTTATGGTTGAGAAATTTAGAAAAAGATACGGATTCTCCTTAGTTCCTTCTATTGCGGTATATGAGTTATGGACCCACTTTTCACACTGAATATATGAAATTCGATCTTTATTTGAGGTTATTCCCCTTTTCTCTGTTTTTCTTCTGCTTTCTTGGATTAAGTTTATTTTCTTGCAATTTTTTCTTTAACAGTTTTCGCCTTATATACTATTTTCCTTCCCAAGCACATTAATGAGAAAATATGACATAAGAACGACCGCCATTTTTTCCTCAACTGCGTCACGTAACAACGCACTTAAATCCTTGCATTTAGTGGGTATGTGGATACCTTGCACATACTTGTATTTAGTGGGTTAAATGTTTATTGAGAAATAAAAGTGAAGCGTGACTTTCCTGGCTCAAAAAAAATTTAGATTACAACGGTAGCATATACGATTTGGCTACATTTTTCAAAAAAAT
Source organism: Amaurobius ferox (assembly GCA_951213105.1). Classification (NCBI taxonomy): domain Eukaryota; kingdom Metazoa; phylum Arthropoda; class Arachnida; order Araneae; family Amaurobiidae; genus Amaurobius; species Amaurobius ferox. Next base: position 37,607,023 of record OX578141.1, on the reverse strand, counting down.
ATGTCAGAAACGAGCAGTAATCAATACGTTATTATTGAACGACGCTCATTGTGCAAATCCAGAGTTTGAGAGGGTTCCAGCTCACTCAAACATCCCACGTGGAAAATAAACTCTCTACACTGTTAAACTCCGGTTCCCCATTCCACCCTGGTTTCCCCTACGTGTTTGAGAATATTTACTATACTTGTTACTGATTACCAACAAAATGTTTAAACTATTACATAAATTTATAAGTCGATGCCATTTCAAACGAACGAATTAGAAAAACTAGAGAAATTTTAAACAACTAATGAAAGGAAAGTCGTAAATTACCTGCGTCGTAATAAGATGCTTTTTCACAGCTCCTTTGATTTTGAAAACATAAAAGAGTTTTAAATGCAAAATTAGAAATTTAAACAAATATTTTTATTAAGCTTATTATTAGTATTTACCGAAGTTCATCTTCTCAAATATACTAAATAATATTTCGAAATTTATACATATTGTTTCATCCTTAATCTATAATCTAACTGAAGGACGAGAAATAAGCAAGTACAAAGGCTTTAGTTCAAAGGGATTTTTATTGAGTTTGGTTATAGTAAATAGCCCCTCATAAAATTGCACGTACATTTAAAATATCATAGCCGTACAATTCAGTGCTTAAAGCAATCATCAGTGCTTCAAGCTGAGTATTTTCAAAACAAAGCAGTGAAAAATTAAAAAAAAATTCACTACTGCTACGATACATTATAATCCAGAAAGAAATCACTTTGAATAAAAATGTTGCACACATTGTATAAAATATTTTCTATTAATAAAATTATACCTACAACATATTCAAACATATATAAGCTGGGTAGCTCTATTTATATAATATGTATAGGGTGAGGCATTGCAAAGCACCTGTAGATATTTTCCTTTGTTATTTCATTGAGAAAAAATGGAAAACATAGCACAAAGTATCATCTTGCATGTATTGCTTTGTTTAAAGAGGCGGGTAACACATATTTGTTACCTAGTCTCCATTATAACAATTCATGTACAAACTTTTTTACTATGCGAACACAGTTTTATTAACATAAAACTGTATTGCTCTTAAACTCTAAAATTTGAATATATGCAAATAGGAAACGATTTTTATTTCATTTTTAAATATAAAAAGCGTTACATGTGAAAATATTTATAAACTCAACAAACTTTGGAAAGTATTGCATATAATACAATTCATCAAAAGGTATATATTTTTACTTATCGACAATTAAATATGAAAAATAATATAAATAGCTATGCGCTACTAATAATATTCATTAATTGCAAATTATTATATCTTTCACTGAAACATTTGCAATACCATTGTAGAATAGACTTCTTTTATACCGTAAACTGTTACGACTGCTTTTCTGTATATATTGCACATTGTAAAATCTTTAAATCCTTTTGAAACATTATCAAAACATTTTATACCTTAATTTCTCAGAAATATCTCTATTTTAATGGATTCTAAAAATACCGTAAATGTTGCGAATTACAAATTATTTATTTATATATATATATAGCCATTTGCTCTACAGATATAAGCTGTTTATTCAATAACAACATTTTGTCGAAAATACATATATGCTTCATATGTAATTAAGACATATTACTTTTACAAAAAATTCGAAATAAATGCTTCAATATATCTTATAAAATTTAATTAGTTGAAAAAATTGAAATAGGCAAAATTTTTCTCCACACTTTCAAGGCACTATCTACTTTTGTATCAATAAAACAAACAAAGCAAATTTAACACTAATATATAATCAATACAAAAAATAGCCAATTCAATATAGACTTTTCCTTTTTGGTCTTGCATAGCATTAACATTTGTTACATGCCATAAGAATAAGTTTTTTACACGTTTTACATATTTCATTATGATGTCAGCTATTTATTCATTTAATACACAGATTTGGCAATAATTGAAATTTATGAACAACTCTTTTTTACAATGTACCACAAAATGTTTCCTTTGCATCTGAAATTGCATGTCATGTCAGTTATTTAAGTAAATAAATCTCTGAAGTTAATATATTTTTTTATTTTCTTTGTTATAATTTAGATCTAACATTTGTAAATTTGCGCATATGCAGCAGATATTTTACAATGTGTTAATAATAATAATGATAAATAAATAAAAATAAAAAAGTAAGACTAATTTAATACATGATCAGTGTCATACCCTGGTTCAAAAACAATACGGAGGAAAATATATTACTGATAATGTAAAATTAAGAGCATTTTGCCTTATATGGTAGCATTGTTTTCCTTTTGTTAGATATTTCCTTTCATATCCTCTTTACTTAATTTTCCTCCGTATTGTTTTTGAACCAGGGTATGACACTGATCATGTTTTAAATCAGTCTTGCTTTTTTAATTTTATTTATTTATCTTTATTATATATATATATATATATATATATATATATATATATATATATATATATATATATATATATATATGTGTGTGTGTGTGTGTGTGTGTGTGTGTACAGTAAAACAGAGTATACATTAAACTGTATACATTAAAAAGAAAATTATTTTCGATTTCGAATTATTGAAATTTTTAATTTTCAACGTTATGGTAAATGACATATGTTTTTTCTCTTTAAATGGCTTATTCTAAATGTTCCAAATCATTAAACTCTAGAAAAAACATTGATTAAATAAGTGCGGTATTGTACACAGATCTATGGTAAACATGTGTAGAATATTTGATAATGCAGGACGCTAAATTTAAAATGGTAAATATTTATTTATTTTTTTCGAGAACTGCAATACCATTTATATTGAAAATCAGCTGAAATACAGCACAAAAGTTGATTAAGTGTATCGACCTGCTTCGTAGGCTAAAAACCATAATTTTTCTACGAATAAAAAAGACAAAGTTGCCACTAAAACCAAAGCGAGATAAGATTACTTTCAGAGAGATACACACATGACCTAGTCGGTGTAATATTGATACACGGAAAATAAAATAAAATTGAAAGTTAAGTGCAAATGCTTTAGCGTCATTGTCAAACTAAATCGATTTATCAAACTGAACAATGTAAATGGACTTATTTATATGACCTGACCGAGGTTTTTTCGAACCAGCAACAGTTAGATCGAGGATATAACCTTTAACATTCACGGATTGGTATTAAATAGGCTCCATGCAGATTGGTTGATATTGCCCATAGGAGGAATCTTAAATTTGTCTTTTTCTGTACAGAATGATACTGTTTTTCCTTCCAAAACCAATTCGTTTCTTTAAGCAATTATGTAATGTACTTGCAAAGTTTACATCGACATTACTTCTAAAGCCCAAACTGTAGAATGTGTGTTAGATTCAATTAGAAATCTTCATAATATGATGTTTTTAAATGTTAAAATGATGAATTTTAGCTGCAAGAGAGAGCTTTGAAAATGTAGTTTTCTTACAATTCTTAAGTGTACAACAAATGTCCACAATTTCAGTAAAATATAATGTATTGTAATTTTGCCATAACATCAAATGCAGATATAAAGAATATTTATTGAAAATATCAAAGTAGTTAAGCAGCTTAATAATACACACAGTTTAAAAAGTAATTATGTATTTGATTTTAAGAAGAAAATGTATTTAATAATTTCATTAACCTTTGAACAGAAAATTTAATAAGCAAAACATTATATTTAAAACTATAGAATCTTATTTTGTTTTCAAATATTATATAATGTATGAAAATATCTCTATTTATTATACACTTCTGTATTTACTGTTTTGAAACTCTTTACGTGATAAATAGTAATATAAAGATGCAATAACATTGAATTTCAAAACATTTGTAAAAGTCTTTATACATAATGGTTTCAAATTTGACAGATTTCTTGTATCATGTTCAAATATTTTTCAAATAAACCTGTTATGTCAAACCCTTCGTAACTTGCATGTCCAAACAAATTATTTGAAACCCACTTATTACACATCTCATGTGAAATATTTGAGAAAAGTTCAATATTTGTTCATTGCATTCATTTCCATCATGAGTTAAAGCTTTCCAAATCATCCTTCGTCAAGTGCATTTGGAGGAACTTTCCGAATCATCTCTTTAAAATCCATTTTTGCTTCCATACTTGCAATTTTCTGCTTTTCAAACCATGCTGAAGTTGGTCATTTGAAAATGGACTAACTAAATGCAGGAAGAAATTTCAGGCAGCATTTTGTGAATAATTCCACTTGTTGATAGATCTTTGTTTCTTTAGGCTTTCATACTTTGGTCCTCATACTTGAGTGTGAGTGTTTGAGCTGGCTTGCTCAGCTAGACCTTCGGCAGTGATCATTTGTGTGGCAGGCTGATAAAACTGCAAAAAGAAAAATTTGAAATTAGAAAACAAATATATTGTTGCAAGAGCTATATCAATATCATTAATTGGTTGAACAATTACATAATACACCCTCGATACACTAAAAACTTTTCAGATAATTATTGCATTATCAATAAAATATTGGTTGTTTTCCTTAAATATAATCCTTTCACACAGATACAAAAAATTCTTAAATTGTGGATTCATTTTCTCTTCCCATTTTGTCCGCTTTCAACGGAAAAACAATCTTCTTTAAAACGCTTTCACAAAGTATTTGGGTATGCCAACTGTACTGCAAAAAAAATAGTTGCTCTTAAAAATTATTCCTCGGGTTGCAGTAGCAGGAATCTATGATAAAATCCCTGAAATGAACTATAGAATCACTGCACCTGACAAGTTAACAAGGGTGAATTGCAATTAAGAACAATTTAATATGTATATATCAAATTTAAAACATTTCGGTTAATGGACCATATAGTAATAATCAGTTAAAATATAATTATAGAACGCGCCTTTGCACACAATCAATAATAAACTAGATCAGAAAGTTAAATATTAACGCAAATAATATTTAGTAAGCAGATGTACTTTTTCGAACTATTTGGATTTTCTTCTTTATGGGGATAAAGCCTGGTCCTGAATTCCAAAATAAGGGCTAGACCATACCGGACTAATAGAAAAATAGCAAAGGGACAGAATTCTAGAGGCCTTGTATAGATAAATCCTTTATAGATATCCAATACAGTAGTGCCACTTAGTGTGACTAAAAAGAAGTAAAATGAGAACAAATATAAAATGAAGCGTACATGGAATTTGGGAAGCCAACAAGAAAAATAAATGAAATGTAAAGTAAATGAATTGAAATTGGGGTTTAGAATAATAAAGCCAGGCAGAGAAACATTTAATTAGATGAAGCCCTGTAATACCTCAGCGACATATGCTGCCATTAACAAATCATTAACCAGATTACTAGAGATTTTATTGATATAAAAGCTTCAAAGGAATCCAAATCAAGAACTGAAAAGCCGTTTTTTACAACAGGATTGTTCTTGACAAAATATTGAATTGTGCTTCCGTAATTTTTTCTCTTCGGATAAGATTTTGCCTCGAGTTAACAACAATGCTGCTGCAAAATGACCCCTTACCAGTTATCAATCTGGTGTTCTTAAGAGTAATAGTAATTTTCCGGTGACTTCTAAAACTTCCTTCCCTTATTTAATAAGTTCAGTAAAATACCATCTTCTCATAATCCACCATTTAATTGCATATACAGTCATTTCGAACTTTTAGTTTCCTAAGCCGACTTTCAATAATAAAGAGAAAATAAATGTCTGAATGCTTTGCATTCCATTCCAAATCTCATTATTACTAAATTTGATAAATTAAGTCAAATTGCTATTCTATATAAATATATTAATGATGAAAACCTTCATAATTTATTCAATAAAGGCCATACTATTCTAACAAAAGCGATTCGAGTAATAAAGGATTAACTGAAATATAAAATGCTGTCAAATACTCTAGGATAATCCTTGTAACGTTCAAAAGTCTCTTATTCCTTTAATTGTCAATTGTGTTATTTTACAGTCTACCTAAAATTCACAAAGTTGACGTTATCTTTCGGCCCATTGTAGCTAATATTGGCATTATTTCCAATAATTTGGCTAGATTTCTCTGTTGCTTTAGCAATTACGATGCTGTCAGCCAAATTTGTAATTTAAAACCCGATAGCAGTATTATGACTTATTTTGATGTCAAGTCACTCTTTACTAATAAATTTGCTCAATGCACTTTGTTATATCTCAGGAAATTATTACGGAAATTTCATTTTTTTGAGTTTACAATTGATAAGCTAATCTTCTTTATACGAACTTTTTTGTCTTATAAAACTTTTGTCTTTCCTACACTCATGTCCAAAAGTTAAGCATAGTTGCTGTTTATGTGAAAATTTCAGGAAATTTGCATCGAAATGGAAGGAAACGCAGTATGCGGATGTAATAGGGTTATAGAAGAAGAAAACACTAAACAATTATAATACGACTTTTATTATCCAAAGAAAAGGATTGAAAGAAAAAGGGCCACAATACAAGTGTGAGCCTTAGTGAAATAGAATGATTAAAACTGCAGCAGTTAGTTAGATGTTGCAGTTTAATACGGTCTGTGGGAACCTTGGGTAGCCACGCATGCTGCACAACAATTCCCCATATTTTTGATGAGGGTTTGGATGAGTTGTATGCTGAATGAGTTCCAAGCCTCATGGAGAGCAGCTTTCAATCCCGGAACAGTGGCTTGGTGGGTAGCGGGAGGCTGCAAGATGTTTCCCGAGCATATCCCACACATGCTCTATTGGATTCAGATCAGGAGAATTGGCAGGCCACTGTATGTGCTGGATATCTTTAGTTTTAAGGAAGTCGTCGATCAAGGCCGAACATTGAGGGGGAGCGTTATAATCCTTGAATATGAAATCAAGACCAACAGCACCTCAAAACAATAGAACGGTAGGCTCAAGGACTTCGTCTCTGCATCTTTGTCCGGTAATCGTCCAGGGTCAAAGATGGAGGTCTGTGCGGCTGTCCATCATGATGCCTGCCCAGACCATGACTCACCCAAATGGAAAACGATGGATTTCCGTGATTTCCCGGGTAAAAACGCGTTCCATGTTCCCTCTAGATCGTGATACGACGAGAACCAGTGAGCAGGCTAACCTGGACTCGTCACTTAACATGTCATTGCCCCACTGTTGTCCGCTCCACTGCTGATGTTCCAATCTAAACGCACGCGTTTCTGTGCAAACGTCAGCGGGATGCGAACTGCTGGTCCTCTGGCATAGAGACCAACGTACCTGAGCCCCCCGTAAACAGTTTGCCTCGAAACAGTGACGCCTGTGGCGGCACTCAGAGATGAACCCAGTTGTCTGGCAAAACGGTTCCTCTGACGTCGCGCAGTTATCACCAAATATCGGTCTTACCGAGAGGTTGTTACCCTTGGCCGACCTGGTACTGGTCGTCGGGTAACATCTCCAGCGGTTTAGAACTTCTGTCACAGTCTGGCGATCACACACTGTGGCACATCCATAATTCGAGACGCTTCGGTTTGGGATCAACCGGATTCCAGCATTCCAATAATTCGTCCCTTCAGAAACATGTCCAGTTGGCATCTTTGTGACATCTTTCGTCCTTTTTGATTGTAAACAACGCTCCGTACCACTGTTGAAATTGTTGATCGTGTATTTTTCAAATTTTCTCACTTTAGAGCAAGTAAGTTTCAGTTATAACATTTAGCATTATAATTTGCTTTCTATTCCTTCTAAACTATGTCATGAAATTGCTAGAATTCTCCAAAAAATTGACTTAAAAGTGATAGCATTCCGTATCAATAAAATTAATTTATCTTCCCTTAAGGGCTCTACTGAAAGTTCAATATCTAGGGCATTTATTAAAGTCTTTGTTATTGAGGACTCGTATGTTGATCAACTGGAAATGCCTTAAAGTACCATATGATAAATCATCAAAATTGAGTCATAAACCAAGAAATAAATAAATCTTCAATCGCTAACCACTACTCAAATGCTAGTCACTGTTCGATGGCTAGATTATTTTTTCATAGTTCCAACTTCTTCTTCCATACTACTATTAAACACACTAAAAATATTTTTTCATACTACTATTAAGCACATTAATGGCTTCATTGCTTATACATTTGTTAATATCTTTAATTTATTGTACTGATATTGATATTTTTATTTTGCTCCTACAATTAAAAAAAAAAACCTCTTTTTATTTCCTTGACATGCGTATTGTTTAGTAATTTGGCATTTTATGTTCTATACTTTTTCACGTTATGTGGTTTCTGTAATTTGATTTTATTATAGTTTCCACTTAAATTGAATAAAGGAATAAATAAAAAAATAAGTAAATACATATATAGATAAATGAAATTCATTAAAATCTGAGAGTTGAAATAATCCCCTAGAGTGGATCTTATAGACAGTTTATTTTATGAAATTTTAATCTAAATTTAAAAGTTGGTTGAAAGTCATTTTTCATCAAAATCATGCAATATACTTTTGCTTAGTTACGAATTTGAATTAGATAGATGAGAATCATTAAATAAAATGAGCGTTCCTTGAATAATTCAATAATATCTTAAAATACGTTAATTGTCAAACGCATTGTTAGCAATTGCTTAATTAAATTATGACAAGCAGTTATAAGTGGGGCGCCAGAGCCCTGTGGTTAGCGCGCGGGAATTGCATTCGGTCTGTCCAGGTTCGATTCCCACCACTGCCAAAACTGCCGCCTTGTTCATCCGGGGTATGATCACGTTAAACATGTGGGTCCATAAGTCCTTCCAAGAGGTTGGTGGTAGGGGAAGGACGATAAGGTCTCTGTGGATGCCTCCCCCACTGGGTTCCGGTCTAAATTGAGTGGTACTTCCCGGCCGTCCAAACAGATACATTATACCTTTCTGGCTGGTCGGACGGTCTGGGTCCAAGAAGAGGCAGTTATACATATAAAAATATTCTACTTAGCTACTGAAAAACGTTTGATATGCATTATAACCAGTTTAATCAGCATATATTAAATATAATACTTATTAAATAAAATCTCATAACTGAAAAAGTTATTTAACTAAATAATTTTAAATTACAAAATTAAAAGATCTTCAATATAATTTATACCCTGGAGTGGTTCACGTTAGATTGACCTGTTACTGATGTGTGTAATTTATTCATCATAGCTTCACAAAGAGTCAACTGAAATGAAGAAAAGAAACATAAATATAATTTCGATAATTTTACGTCATATTAAATAAGTACAGTTACACAAATTTCAGTAGATAAATATTTGTTTTAAAGTAAGAACATGATTGTTAGCTTAACACAATTCTGTCTTCATTTTTCCAGTTTTTGCGATTTCTTAGTCAATCATTAGTTTTGGGATCATAAAAATTACATGCATGCATACATGAAGTAAACTGTAGATAGTCGCTCTCTAAAAAGTTTAAATATGAATGTTAAGAATGTATGAACGTTATACATATTCATTAATGATATAACATTTTAAACTGACAATAAAGAACATAAAAATAGTTTGAAATACTACATTTAAAAATATCGTTATTTTGTCAATATATATATATATATAGTACATATATATATATATATATATATATATATATATATATATATATATATATATAGTACATATATATATATATATATATATATATATATATATATATATATATATATATAGTACATATATATATATATATATATATATATATATAGTACATATATATATATATATATATATATATATATATATATATATATATATATATATATATATATATATATATATTCGTTTTTCAGGTTTCTGTCAAGATTTTGTTATTTGAAAGCAAATTGGTCACCAAGTAAAACACTATCACTTAAGTGATAATTGTGAGTTTCTTTAATTAAATTCAAGTGCATTTCTAAATCTTGTTTCAAAATACTATGTTAATAAATGTCATATACAATTTTAGCATATGCAATTGTCATGTACTTTTGTAAATGTACAGAGAAACATTACTCCTAACTATAAATCATTTTTAAGTGTACTCGCAAATATGATTTATTTCTTTGGTTTTTGTGTATATCTTCATCATCAGCCAGAATATTTGAAAGATAATTTTTAAATCAAACAAATTCAATGATTGATCATGTGTACAGAGTATTTCACTTTTTATCAGTTTCACATTTAAATGAAAGCCGACGAGGTGGTCGAACGGTCAAGGCAAGCATTTCCTAGCGATCGTTCGCCTGCCGGGTTGTGAGTTCGAGTTCCATCTTCAGGTATGGATGTTGTGTCGCTGGACGCAATGTTTTCTACCCCCACTGGTGCGCCGGGGCAACGTCATGTGACGGCTAAAAGATTCACGGTTCTGGCCGGTGTATATGCGAATGATGAAATATCAAGTGCCTGGCTTTTGGAGAAAAAAAGTAATGGAATGACATCATTCAAATTTTGACTTAAATAAAGATTAAAATTTAAGCTGTCTTATATACGTTTTACTCAGTTTCCAACACTTTCCAACAGAGTTGAAAAGTGTTTATGTCTTTGTTCATTCTGTCCCTCTATCTGTCTGTCCGTTCGCACGATAACTACCGTAAAAATGACTTTATTAAAATGAAATTTTAGTACGTTGTTGCGGCTGTCTGTGGAACATATGGGAATGTAAATGAATAATATCGCTCAAGTAGTTTCGGATTGAATCCAGGTTGAAAAAGTGAAATACGTTGAACTCTATGGGACCTAACGTATAGTATAGTATTAGAATACTAGAATACTAGAATAGTATTTTTGTTTCTGTGTTATTCAAATTTTTTATTTGTTGTATTATTAATGCAACATATTTTGTGCAATTACTTGATCAAGCCATAATTTATTATTTTGCAATTTGTTTCCATAATGTATCTAAATTTAAAATTATTTGAAGAATTTCAGACATGTTCAATAATTTTTTAATTTAATTTTTAATTTTCAACAAACTTCTATGAAGAAAGCAGGGATTACTTAGTAATGAATAACAAACAATATTGCAATTTAATATAAAATTGCTTTTGTACTTAAATATTCAATTTTAGATTCAATTTCATTGCCATTGTATATTTAATACAAAATACATTTTTCGTTAATTTATATATGACTAAGTTTACCAAAAATATTGATTGACACATATATTATTAAAATGGCGTATAGATAGACAAAACCCTGATACTCACAAATAAAGTTTATTTTGAGTAACAAAATAAAAAAAATCATGTTTCCATTTCATAAAAATTCTTATAGTTACCTTCGATCTGTTGGCTTCAACTTTTGATTTATAGCAAAATTCTAGAAAAGAAACCATGAGGGCTAAGCCACAGCCTCCTATTAAAATATAGAAACAGCCAGCCACATTGCTCAAAGTTAATTCGTTTTGAGAGGATTCCTGAAGTGACAGAAATGTATCAGAATACTGTCAGTAATAATGTAACATTAATTAATAATTTCAATATTAATCAGTAATACTTTCAGAATTAATTAATTAATTTTAATATTAATCCGTAATACGTTCAGCATTAAATAATCATCTTAATATTAATCTGTAATACTTTCAGCATTAATTAATTATTTTAATATTAATCAGTAATACTATCAGCATTAATTAATAATTTTATTATTAATCAGTAATATCGTTAACATTAACCAATAATTCGATTTGCCCTTTCAATTAAAAATAACAGTAAATTGTGACAATATTTAAAAATACAAATTCAGTGAATTTACATAGCAATCTGAGTATGAAACATTTTAAGTTCGAAATATTAAAATTATCAACTTAGAATACAACTTCTATACAACAATAATCTTTTATTTCTCAGATATACATTGTGAGGTGATCCGCGCTATTCTTGATTCCATATAAAGTGACGATATCAATTTCCCAATGTTTGCTGATCGAGATTATTCAAATAAATTCCCCCAAGACACGAAGTATATTTAATAATAAAAGCATATGTCTGACTTTCTGTTTGTTTGTGTTGTCTGTAGCGAAAACTCTTAACACCGTACGGTCACGAAATGGGGCATGGGGTTTTTTATGTATGAAAAATATCTCATGGTTTCCGAGAGGAAGCACCTCATCGAAGATATTTTGAAATTCAAATTAGTTTTTTCAGATGCTAAAAGTTTAAACGCCAATTTGCGCGATATTGGCACATATCTGTTCCTTATCGATCAAAATATTATTGCAGAGTCTCTATCTTAACACCATCTGAAAGATAAAAAAAAACTTCTTTCAAAAAACTTTGAACGAAATCCATTCAATTAATAGACGAATTTTCGTGTTTTTTAAAAATGTATATTTTTCGTGTATTGAAGACCAATATTGCATAATAAAATATGTCTGTATGTGCGTTTGTGTATGTGTCTGTCAGTAAGTGTGGCCTATATTGCGGAAAATACAAGCTTCAGACCCCGGCGTGTTTTGTTATACTCCAGATCCCCGAACAATACGTCTCGGCGAGATTTTTGAAAGTGTGAATTAATTTAAAGTAATTTGACTTTTAAAGACATAAATTTGTTGAAATTTAGACTTCACATACAGTTTTATTCGAGGGAGATGACAATAGGTAGCCAAAGTAATTCATCCATTGCGGCTTCTAGAAGCAAGTGGCCTACAAACGATACAGACATTTGTATAAACGAGTTCTAATTTGAGTGCTATTTTATTTGTTTTTTTCCCTTAAATTCCTGATTTTTAAAGATCAATTTTCATATATTGGAATATATAATTATTTTTATTTTCTAAATTCGTGAGTTTAAAAGATTAATATTCAAATTTGGGAATATATAATTGTTTTAATATTGTAAGTGTTCTCTGAATATTTCCCTCTACTCAGATGAAAACTAACTGCGATAGAAAGCATTAGTTTTAATTTTTAATTTTACTTTAAGCATAACGGAACATTTTTTTTTTCTTTTCTGCGACTTCAAATTATTTTATTTATTTGTGTCGCGCTTATTTAGTGCGTATCAAAGGAGTTTATTTAGTGCGTATTAAAAGAGCGCATTATGCCCGCGTAGTGCAATTGGCATGATTCCTGATGTGGAAAAAAGGAACGCAGGAATGCTTTTGGTTCAAAACAGCCGATTTGGGTAATAAATGGTATTACCTGTTTCTGTATTATTTAAGTAACAGGCGCTTATTTAGGACAGGGCAACGCGGGTAATTCGTTCTAGCATAAGATGAAAGGATGATACGAAATAGGTCTGATTTGTTAATTATAGAGGGTTCCATCATGAGCCCTTATTTGTGCATCCTTTAAGTTTCGATTGACGTATTCTACAGAAGATTAAATTGAAGTATACTACATATAAACTTTCTCAATCTATAGCTCATAGTTGATTTAATATTAGTAGGCGTACATTACATTTGCAGTTGTAGAAAACTTCAATCGAAAGTTAAAATGAGGCATAAATACTCATTATGGAACACTTTATATTCGTAATATAGTTTTCATTTTTTATTTTTACTTATTACAGATTTGAAGTTTTATTTGAAATATCCATTATTTTCATTTTTCTATTTAATTCTCAAAGCATCGATCTGTTTACCAAATTCCAGTTTTCCTTTTTTATTAGAAAGATTTTCATGTTCATTCTGAACACAATAATTTTGATATGTTGCTTTCTCCAATTCACGCATATTTGAAAACTATTCAAGCATTCAAATATTTTTAATTTTATCGATTTACCTGCCCATGTATACGAAGTTTCAAGTCTGTATATTTTGTAAGAGCATATAGGGGGTTGCTAAAGTAGAACTGTCCCGGAAATGTCTTCTAATGATCTCCTTGCTGTTTAGATTACGTTTTCACGAAATTCCGAAAGAACTTTTCGGGGACAGTTTTATTTTACATCCTGTATTTATATATACAGGATTGCCAAAGTAAAACTGGCCCGGAAAATTTTTTTCGGAATTTCGTGAAAAAGTAATCTAAACAGCAAGGAGATCATTAGAATACTTTTCCGGGCCAGTTTTATCTTATCAACCCTGTACAAAGTAAGAGTATAAAGTGAAGTTAAATACTATAATACTATAACAAAATGGACGTTAGTGCGTATACGAATCAACATTAAAACGCAGTATATTCCAGTATTACTTTATGCGTACAATAGTTTATTATAATTATTTCTATGAGTCTATTGTATTTACTCTGTCATGAAAATACCCGAGTTTTACCCTCCTCTTGGAATTATCACCCTGACTTTGCACTAGAACCGCAACATCAATAATTTCGAACCTATTTAACATTAAATTTCTCGTGAATAAATACATTTTCGTAGATTTAGCATTCATGTTGGAAAATGAAAAGACTTCGTTAGTGATTTTGAAATTTATTTTATATCTACTGTGTATAAATGAAAAATACGCCTAGAAAATAAATTACCAACATACTTGGGTGGAAATGATTTTACGTAATTTATTGTTTTAATAAACACAAATGTTTAATTGCATTTAAGTATTTATAGATTTCGATATTTTAATGATGAACCAATATTTAATATTAGGATCAATGTTTAATATTAGAATCAAGTTTTAATATTAAAATCAACGTTTAATATTATAATCAATGATGACGCTTTTGGAAGCAAAACGAGCGAACTTTAATGTTGAATTTAGTCTTTTCTATATATAGGAATATCTAAAAATAATAAGCTAAAAATATCTTGGAAATCTTCCGAAATGTTCGGCAATTTTATATTTTTAAGGCAGTTTCGATGTTCAAAACTGACATGATCCAATAAAAGAAACCTATAAAACTATATTCACCCGACCTTCTCTCCATCGGATGTTGATTGAATGTTACAAAACACATTTTACTATGTAGCTAATTCTTCATTATGGATTTTGTTACGAGAGTTTCAAAAACTATGAACATCCCAAATTCTATTTTATTCGTCATGCACGATGTCAGTTTCTCTACCTATGCAGAATGATGAGTTTTTATGACTTAAAACTGAAGATATATGTTTTGAAAATAGTAACTAACTGCGTATGTAAAATCAGATTATATTGTTATGATTTGTACATGGTCAGCACGATTAGCTTAATTATATTTATTTTGAAAATATTTAAGAAAATCATTTAAATTCTAAAATCTCAGTAATTTTTAGACACCCGGGTTAGGTTTAGTAAGCATTGAACAGTAAAGCTTCCTCAGGAAGAATAAACAAAATCAAGATAATTATTCTAATGATTCGTGAACAAAAAGAAAGTAATTCATGAGCAAAAATAAGTAATTCATGAGCAAATTGAAATTAATTCATGAGCAAGAGCATTAATCACTCTTCGAAATGACAGTTCACTAGCAATAATGGATCATCTTGTTCTTAGATCAACAATAAAAGACAATGTCTGTCTGAAAATCCATAGCTACGAAATGTAGGTCATTAATACTTCTGGACAAGTTCTGAAACAGCCTGGAGAGCTCCTTTAAATTTTCTATTTAGATTTTATATATTTTATACTGAAACTCAATTTTGAACAACTTTGACACGAATCTGTTTGCATAGATCTGAAAAATAAATATGCAGTTTTAATGTAACCCTATGATAAAGTACGATGATCGCACTTTCTAATGAACTTTTAATAACATCCGTAACAGGTTTTCTCGGTTTTGGCACTTTTTGGAAAGAAATGTTTTAAGTAAAATCGTTTTACATAAAAATCCAGTTTTATATTTTGACATCGCATAAAAAGGAAAAAAGTATGCAGACATGAAATATGGTAGCCACTGATCATTGAGATTTTACCTCTAATAGAAAAGTGTGTACCTAGCGTGATTTCCCGATGGTTAGGATTTTTCAGTTCAAAACATATAGCTGAAAAGCCACAGGATGATACGATATCCAAAACGTTACGACGGAAGTTTTGAAATTAAATGCTTACAAATCACAAGAACCCGCCAGAAGAGATTTTTCCAAAAATTAGGAAGGCACTCCCATTGCAGATATCAGTATCAATGGACCGGTTTTGAGCTTCGTATGCGCTCATTATCATCGAATAACTGTTAACTACAATAACAGCAAGAAAGCTTGCTGATGATGAGCTCATAATAAGCTCTAAATGGGTCCATTGATAATATTATCTGCAATGGGGGTGCCTTCTTTTTCGCTTCTTCTGACTAAATGCTTTTGTGGCGGGTGTAGGGGGGGGGATGCGAAATGAGATGTGAAGTGGTTGGATTGAAGTTGAGAAATTTAAACTGGAGCAATTCTTGTATTCAATTTTTATAGAAAATAATTATCGTATTGAATTATGACATTCATTTTTAGGTATCTGAATACGGCTCTTTCTTCCCGTATAGCAGGAGGATGTATACTGCAGTGCAATGAGCAGATGTAGCAGTACGGGAACCATGAGGAGCACAGCCACCTTCTTGCGAGAGAGCTATTGCGAGAGCTGTTGCAAACGACCTATTGCAAGAGAGCTATTGGAAGAGAGTTATTGCAAAATAGCCAATACACATCAAGATAATTTTTATAAGGATACCTTACACATCGAATGCAGCTGCTTATATATTAAAAGTAAAGGAACGTAAGTCTATTTATTTTTTACTAGTCCTATATAGTATATGTAAACATAATATATGTAAAGGGAAATTATAGTGATGACTTCAAAAATCCGACTTTATGATTTCAGTAAATTTATACTTTAAAATCATACGTAACAAGAATTAAACGTAAATGTAGAACGTGCAAGAAATTTATTAATGATCCTTCTTAAGATGTCAAGTGGTGTGTACACTGCATTTTCAATGGGACTGTCAAGTATTTTTTAACTCTCTTCCACACTCTTTCAGTACAGTTATGTGAATTTTCGAAACAACTGGAAGTGATACTTCCGGAACCGGAAGTGTAAATCCTTAGAGACTTCCTCCTACCGACTACTTAATTTGATTGCTAAATCAATATCAATCATTATCTAAGGTCTATAGGTGATCGTGAGAAATATACGTTAAAACATTTTGCATCGTAAGGTTTAAAAGAATAGGAAGTGTGCATTCATGTTATCTCCTTTCAAATTTGGTGCTGAATCCATATCAGTTTTCATCTAAACTCTATCTATAGCTCATTCTGTGAAATAAATGTTTCGGGGAAAGATATATTTTTAAATCCGAAATGTAAAAGGAACCCAGAGTGTAAATATTTGGTGATATGCTACTTTCCCCTGAAATTTGATACTGAATCCATATCAGTCATCATCTAAGCATCAATAGCCGATTGTGAGAAATTTATGTTTTAAGGAAAATTTTTTGATAAAATCATAGGTAACAAAACTCTTGTGACCAATCAACCGTTCATGCAATCTGTGCATATATTTGTGGACAGAATATCTCTCTTACAAATGAATCAATTACAATGAAACTGGGAGTGAATGTTTTAATTTAAGCTTTTTATTAATTTTCAGGTAGAACGGCCAAGGGAAAGATCCACAATTTTTCCAACATTTTTATGGATAACCAAATAGAATTTTATATAAATTGTTATATAAAATGGTAGAAAAAAAACCACTATGTGTGTTTCATAAACACTTGGGATGTTTTTATTTAAAGGTGGAAGATTTGCAGGTCATGCATTTATAGGTCCCTAATTGCACCGTTTTCGAAATATTGAGCGTTTCTGATTAAAAATGAAAAAAATATCTTAAAAATTACTATTTTCTCTATTACTGAATGTGTGAATGATTCGATTGTATTTTTAACTAAAAACGGATAAACGCCATTGTATGACGATCCGTCCTCGCAAAATCAGTAATTTTTTTTTACTCCTCACCTCGTCTACAGAAGTACCGTTTTGCAACACAACGATGTTTCTACCTATTTGGGTTGCATCTTTGATAATAATCTAACATGGGATAGACATGTTGAACATGTTGTATCAAAAGCAAGGAAGAGACTCCCAATCTTAAAAGATTATCGGGAGTGAAATGGGGTTGCAATCGAAAACCTTGAATACAACCTATAACTTATATATTCAGCCGGTTTTGAATTACTGCAACGAGGTATTGATTTCTGCATCATATAGAGTCTTGAGGCCTCTTGATACTTTTCAAAATCAGATACTGCGTTTGATCACTGGGGGAGTCAGGACTACTCCTGTACTGGCCATGCAAATACTGTGCAACCAACAGCCCTTAACTAATTTTAATTCAAAGGAATGGAGCTATTCTTTCTTCTTCTTCTTCAGTGGCCTGACAGCCCAGGATGGGCTCTTGCCTTCCGCAGTATAGAACTCCAGGATCCCCTATCCCTGGCCAAAGACCTCCAGTTCAAAACGTTTAAAATTTTAAAGTCCTTTTCCACACAGTCAAGCCATCTGAGTTTAGGTCTTCCTCTTTTACGGGTGCCGAATGGTCTGGCCGAAAAGATATTTTTTGTTGTATGGCTTTCGGCCATCCTGCACAGGTGACCCACCCATTTAATTCTCTGAATCGTGATGTAATTGACTATATTTGGTTGATTAAAAGACTTATAAAGTTCAGAGTTAGTTCTTCTTCTCCAGATGTTGTTACAATTTAAGCCACCAAAAATACCTCTCAAGATTTTTCTCTCAAAAACAGAAATGATATCTTTAACTTTTTCTGTCATTGCCCAAGTCTCAGCAGAGTAGGTAAGAATGGGTCTGATTAAACATTTGTAGATTATAATCTTCGTTTTTCTGCTGATGAAGTCAGACTTTAAGCTATTCCTTATAATAGACTAATTAGACTCCCAAATAATTTCTTCTCGAGAGATTACGATTGTGACAAAGCGCGTAACTTAAAGACTCAGAGGGGCTTCATTCAATTCGTTGGTGAGAAAGCTCAATATAATGTGACTAATGACGCGACCTATGAACTTTTATCTTTTGTGAGTCCATTGGAGTATGTGGAACTTGATGTCAGATTGGACCTGGTTCTGAAAGTGAGAAAAAGTGACCTTTGCTATACAGCACTCCGAGATATTGCTTTAGAAACTATTAGCTCTCGTTTCCCTCCTGATGAATGGCTTCATGTTTACACTAATGGGTCTCTGTTGGATTTATCTGGGGATGCTGGTGCCGGTGTTTTTAGTGAACTTTTTCCTTTTTATCTGCATGTTGGATCATTTGCAACTCACTTCGATGGAGAACTCGAGGCTATCCATGTAGCTCTCCAACAACTTGCTGTCCGTCATATTCCATTTGAGAAGAAAATGATATTTTCATATTCTACTTCTGCTCTGCAGGCTTTGACGGGCATCCAGGAGAACACGAGCTCCTGTGTACAGAACAGTAGAAAATTTTTGGGGGAGATTGAAAGAAGAGTTGCTTTTTAATGGGTACCATTTTATTGTGGCCTTCAAGGAAATGAGAAGGCGGATTTTCTAGCAAAAGAGAGAACTGGTATTCTTCAAGACTTGCAGAGACTTGCCACTCCATTCTGCTAAATTAGAGATTGAAATAATATTCAAACAATCGTTTCGTAGTGTGGCTTCTCACTCTTCTAGAGACAAACATTGGAGTGTGCTTTGCGGATCTTATTGTGTTCCCGATTCACCTCGTGCTGCAGCAGTGGCACTGTTTAGACTTTTGACCGGACATGACTCTTTTGGTGCCTATTTGTATCATTTTAATTTAACTACTGCACCTGACTGCGTTTTGTGTACCTCTGGACAACCCATTACTGCTGCTCATCTGGACGCGTGTTCCGCACTAAATAATTTGGAATGTATTGTCGAAAAGTATTGGAGAGATCGTGGCTTAATGACTTAGTGGTCAATGGCTTGGCATTTGTTAAATAATAAAATAAAATTTTCTCTTACTTTTCACAGCGATCTTAATATGTCTCAAAAGTATCGAGTGATTAGCCACTTGATTATTAACGAGATCGAGTCATAATCAACTCTTATTTGTTTATAATTCAATCTCACTAACAGTCTCTATAAACCGAGATGTATAAATCTTTAGGACCCCCTGTCTACCCAAGTCTATACAATGTGGTTGCTAAATCAGTATCAGTCATCATTTAAGCTCTATAGGTGATCATGAGAAATATTAAAAAAAAAATTAAATATTTGCACCAAAAGGGGGAACAGAAAAGTGAAAATTGCATCCATACTACCTCCTTTCGAAAATAGTGTGGATGTATATTGTTATTTTCCGTTATTGCTTTACCACCTTATCAATATTTGCAACTATAGAGAAAATCATGAGTTGGTGACAGGACATTTTTTTTTATTTTGAATGGAACGGTAACCACGCTTTAACATTGTACGTACCTCTCTAAACTGTCAGCTCAAATTTATTACTATATCCTCGTTTTAATTATTTTTGTAACAGCAAACATTGAGACGACCCCCATTTCTGCTTGGAAACTATTTTCAAAGACTATTTGGCTTTGAATCATGACCACTCGTTTGATTCACTATTTCTGATTGAAATTTTTGTCTTCAATGCATTAAATATTTTATCTATTTCATGAAATTATTTTTAAAAAACTCTGTGGATTTGTTAACTTCGGTTTTAAAAGAACAAGAACCTTTTTTACTGCGTAAATTGAAAAATATATTATAATATAATAATTAACGTAATACCTTTGATTCTCCATTTTTGCATTCGCTTCTGTCGTACCACCATTTATTTTCTAACCTTGCTAAGTCTCCATTTTCAAGCATCGTTAAAACTGCTAAATTCACTCGATCTCTATAAATGATAGAAACTGCTACATTTAAAATATTGTACAGACGCACACACACACTAATAAGCAAGATAAATAGAAGACGTAGTCAATGGTAAACAGAAAATATAAGTTTATAAATTGTTTCAAACATCTCAAAGTTATATTTCCCTGTATTTTATAAAAAACGCTCAAATTTTCAAGACGTGACATATTTTAGTTTATTATAATTTCATTCAGATTACTTATTAATTATAGTTTTGAATTCTGGGAGGCTTAAAATTGTGATCTAATGTTAATAGATTATACAGGGTGAGTCGGAATTGTTTTTACAAAAGCAGAGGGGTGATAGTACCTCACCAGACGAGCAATAATTACCATGGAACATAGGGTCGCATTGCACTCTGAGAGGCAGAAAAGAGGCACGTCGAACCGCGTCGAGCATGGCGCACTCAGCGCCTCTGACGTCATTGTGTATCTGCCTAAGTAGTATCTCCTACGCCAGACAGGAACGCAGTGAACGCAGGAACGTATGCAAATTTCCGGGGAGCAGAAACCCCACTGCACAACTCATCGTAAACTCCAGCACCGATTTACCGTGAACATCTGGACAGGTATCCTTGGTGATTACCTGGTCGGCCCGTACATCCTGCCAGACCGTTTGTCCGGCGCAACATACCGTATCTTTTTTGAACACGTGCTGCCCAGTTTATTGCAGGCCGTTCCGCTCCCCATCCAGAGCGACATGTGGTTTATGCACGATGGAAACCCGGCACACTTTTCCATCACGGTCCGGAACTTCTTGAATGCCACGTATCCCGCGCGCTGGATCGGACGTGGACGACCTATGGCGTGGCCTTCTCGCTCACCAGACCTCAACCCGCTGGACTTTTTCTTCTGGGGCCAAATGAAATCTTTTGTGTACGAGACCCCTGTGGATTCGGCGGAAGATCTCGTCGCGCGCATCGTTGTTGCCGTAGACCACATTAACACAACACCCGGAATCTTCGAGAGGGTGCGTCAGTCATTCCTTCGCCGGTGTGAACGGTGCAACGACACGCGTGGTCGCCACTTTGAACACTTGCTGTGAGTTTGTCGCTGCACAATAAATCTGTTTGTGCAACGTTTGGTATCGTTCATTCGCTTTCCCAACACAGGTGTACGTGCAGGTTTGTATTCCAATTTTGCTCTTTTCTGTCTCTCTTAGTGCAATGCGACCCTATGTTCTATGGTAATTATTGCTCGTCTGGTGGGGTACTATCACCCCTCTGCTTTTGTAAAAACAATTCCAACTCACCCTGTATATACCAAATCACACCTAGAAGACAAACCTTGATTTTTCTTCTGTTTCTGTTATCCAAACATATATGATATGGACTTCTTTGTGTTTTTTCAGTTCAATGAAAATTCTAGCAATTTGATTAATGATGTGTCTATTAAACCAGATTTCTCTGAGTTATGACTCTAAATCGTACTCCCCTTTTATGAGGTTCATTTTTTTCTGGCTTTTTTGTTCTAGTTTTTTTCGCGTCCATTTTTTCTATTTCATTTTATTCCTTCTCCAACCTCTCCGCTACAATTAATGTGTTTCGGAACTTCTTAACACGTACTAATCTCGTTTGGTTCTATAGCTGTTGGCTTGTTCGCACTAAAGGAAACAATAAACGTGCCTTCGAAATTATCGAGTTTTTTTCAATTTTATTTGCACTGCAATGTTGTGACCGGTTTATTTATTTTATATGCCCTAAATAATTCAGATGAATCTTTATATGCGAAAATATATATATTTCAAAAACATGGCCCTGATTCTTGGCACTTTCTCATATTCTCTCTCTCTCTCTCTCTCTCTCTCTCTCTCTCTCTCTCTCTCTCTCTCTCTCTCTATATATATATATATATATATATATATATATATATATATATATATATATATATATATATATATATATATATATATATAGAATGTCATATAACAGAATCTACCGTAGTACAAACAGTACAAAAACAGTTATCTAGACCAATAAGCGCAATGCAGCTTGAAATAGCCTAGAAAAGTATAATAGTAAAAATTGAAAGATTGGACATGAAGTCAGCCAACAGGTAATACATAAAAGGCCTAGGGGGATTGTGACCCCTAGTTCCCGTTTACAAGTCGACTATATATATATATATATATATATATATATATATATATACACTTATCCCCCGATTTACACGGCACTTGTTTTACACGATTTCGCTTTTACACGGTTTATAAATTAACAGATTTAAAAAAATTAATAAAAATGTATATGCCGCTCCATATACGCCTATACAAAGATTTGATGACATTTTTGAATTTTATTCCATTGGTAACACTGAAATCAACAGGGGATTCCCGGTGTTGTAAAATATATACATTTAGGGGAATCCCTGTAAAGGGGAATCCCCGTATAGGGAAATCCCCGTAATAGAAGAATCCCTGTATGTATTTCACAACAGTAAAGCTATCTGGTTCATGCAAGTACATAGTACAGAAACATTTTAGCAGCAAAGCTTATATTATTGTGCGTTTATCTTTTGAACTGGTAAGTTTTCAACATTTATATTTTTTCTTGCATCTTTATAGTTTGCGTAAATTTGTTACGGTTCTATAATGTCAAAGGATTTGAAGAAAAATCAAATGAAAAGGAAAGTTATTTCTTTAGAAAATAAAAGTCAAATATTAGACCGTCAACGTAATAGAGAAAGAGTAACGGATGTTGCTAAATTTTACTCCATGAATGAAGCTACAATAAGGACAATAAGAAAAAATGAAGACGCCATCAGAAAAAGTTAGCAGCTGGAACCTGCAGCAGTATGAGCACGACTTCATATGTTAGAGATGTTACAATGGAAAATATGGAAAAAGCCTTAAGTGATATGGATAGAACAAAAAACTCAAAAGCGAATCCCGATCGATACCATAGCTGTTACAAATAAACTTTCAAGATTTATCAATCACTTAAGAATCAGTCGCCGTCGACTTCGTCCGATGAAAAGAAGGTATCTTTTTCCGCAAGCCATGGGTGATTCGAGAGATTCAAAGACATTCTTTACATAATCTGAGAATGAAAGGTGAAAGTGCATCTGCTGATTCGGATGCGGCACAACAATATCCGGCAAAACTTGCTGAAATCATTGCCGCTAACTCCTACACTTCTGATCAGGTTTTCAATGCTGACGAGTCCGTATTATTCTGGAAAAAATGCCGGAAAGAACCTTTATAGCCAAAGCTCACAAATCAGCTAATGATCATAAAGTAGCGAAAAGTCGTATAACAGTTCTTTTCTATTGCAATGCTTCTGGTGATTATATGATGAAACCATTTGTGATTAACAAATCAAAATCACCATGATCATTCAAAGGAATAAATATCAAAAACCTTCCCGTCTATTGGATGGCTAATAGAAAAGCATGAGTCACTGCCATAGCTTTCAATGAATGGTTCCATAACTTCTTTATTCCAGATGCCAAAATTTTTTTAACTAAAATGGGATTGCATTTTAAGGCTCTTCTATTAATTGATAATGCACCAGGTCATCCTCCAGATTTACAACAAGAAAATGTAAAAGTTGTTTTTTTACCAAAGAATACAACTTCCTTATTACAGCCATTAGATCAAGGGATAATTTCGACTTTAAAATCATTGTACATCAAGCAAACTTTCAGGTATATCTTAGAACAAATGGAGAATGATGAATCTCTTACTCTGATGCATGCTTGGAAGAAATTTACAATTTTAGATTGTGTTAAGCATGTTGGACTGTCATACACTCAGATCAAATAATCAACAATCAACGCCTGATGAAAAGCAATATGGCCGGATGTTGTTGAAAGTGGAAATGATAAATCGCCAATAGAGCATGAATATTTTCAGATCACTGAGTTTGCCCATACTATAAGAGGAGAAGGTTTTGAAGACTCAGCTCAGGCAGATATTGAAGAAATAATGGCTGATGAAGAATTGAATGAAGATGATTTAATTAACATGATTCGTGAAACAAACAAACATGATGAAGAAAATGATTCTGATGATGAGCAATCTGAACCAGTTACGTTCACAGCAAGAATCATAAGCGTAGGACTTGATTTGGGAAGAAAATTGGGCAACCATTCTTTACAATATGGCACAAATGTTGATCGAGCTCTCCGATTCCAACGAGACTTTCGTAAATGCTTAAATCAATATGAATTGGTCTATAAGGATTTAGAAAAAAAAACTACGCAATTGTTAATTACCGATTTCATGACAAAGTCTTGTCAACCCGAGATCTTGTGTAATTCGTCAACCATTGAGCCAGAATCGCATCAAGAAAGCTCAAGTGATGAAAGTGACATCATACCTATCATAAAGAAAAGACTGATAGTACATGAAAGTGATGACAGTGATTAAACTTATAGTTAATTTTTAAGGGTCATTTTGTTTTTTTATTCTTTGTTCCTAATGTAAAATAAATTAAATATCTTATATTACTACATTCATATGTTTGATGTTTTATAAACTAAGTATAATTTTAAGTTTTCTAAGATGTCTTACTTTTGTTTTACTTAAATAAATGACTGAATCATGCACATTTTGGGGTTATTTTCGTTTTACACGATTTTACTTAGCAAAATACAAGATTTCAATTTACACGGTTTTTTGTAGAACCTATCTTCCGTGTAAATCGGGGGACAGGTGTATATATATATATATATATATATATATATATATATTCTTCTACGTAGGGTCATGTGCATTATTACTGTAATGGAATATACAGTAATGCATACAGAAACGTAGAATCCGCATTGACGAAACATGCATGGCCCTTGATAACGTACATGGTTTTGGAAATGTTTCTCACTTTATTCAATTTATTCTATTTAAAATTATTTTGGGGAGCTAGAAAAGGCCTAGCTCATCGTGCAAAACAATGTTTCTGTTTTGCAACTTTTCTTCTTACACACATTTCTTGCATTTACACCATGTATGTTTATGCAGGGAACAAGGGGATGAGTACCTTATATACCTGAATTAGATATATGATTTTTCAAATTACTTTCATCTAAATGTGTTTTTTTCACCCATCTTTACCACAATGAATTCTTATTCCATTCCTTAATTTATATATGGAACAGGGAAAAAGAGGTATTTTATATCAATTTAGTACCTGTTTTATTTATAATGTTTACTTATCATGCTCTTTTTAAAGTATTCCACTGCTTGTCGCTTAATCTTTTTGTTATCACATTTACATTTTAGTCCATCTTCCATTCACTTTTGCTTTTTCCCATCATTTTTAACTTCACCTTTTATAACCCCTTAGCCAATTTTCATCTCGTTTGCATTGTTGTACATGTTCCATAGTCATGGTTTTTCACACATTATCACTCTTTTAAATTATACACGTGTTTTATTCCATACTAATTTATGTATCTCAGTACCATATGTCTGGTTTATATATATATATATATATATATATATATATATATATATATATATATATATATATATATATATATATATATATATATAATACTAATAATTATTTGAAAATCCATTGATAGAATAGAGAAAAGTTGTACCTCAAAAAACTCCATTTTTAAAATATTCCTACATAAAAAAAAATAAGTATTAAATAGAGATTCATCAATCATGTGTAAAATAAAATGCAAATTCCTAGTCATCAAGCTGAAGATAATCAACAAATATCAATAGAGTGGATTCGATAATACAAAATCAATTAAAATCCAATCATTAAAGCTATACACGTGAATAAGCACTAGGCCTAAACAAACTGTTCATTTCAAAAAAATTATTTGTCAAGTCTAAATATTTAATCAAAATTAACAAAAAATATGCATGTTTCGGAAGAACGAGATATATATTATCTAGAAACTCTTTCTACTTCTACGACATGCATAAGTATTGAAAAATTATATAGGATACCTGAAAAAAAAAACACTGCATATGACCTATCCTTTAGAGCCTTGAATGAAGAGGCCAATGTTGCCAATCGCAAAAGTAGAGAACTACTGTTGCCAGTCATGAGAAATAAATAACAGCAATGCAAGAAGGCAATAAAATGTGATATTCTACAGTAAGAGCTACAAAATAATGGGGCGTATAATATAATAGAAAACATAGAGGTTAAAGTATAAGGGGATGTAAATACATCGTAATGCTTATTTAAGAGATAGTGGATGTCTGGCATAATAAGATACTAAGGACAGAATTTAGGAATATTCAGCTAATCCAAACTTTTTAACTATACCATTTAATAAATATATATATATATATATATATATATATATATATATATATATATATATATATATATATATATATATATATATATATATATATATATAGTATATATATATAAATATATATATATATATATATATATATATAGTATATATATATATATATATATATATATATATATATAGTATATATATATAAATATATATATATATATATATATATAGTATATATATATAAATATATATATATATATATATATATATATATATAGTATATATATATAAATATATATATATATATATATATATATATAGTATATATATATATAAATATATATATATATATATATATCGTATATATATATATATATATAAATATATATATATATATATATATATATATATATATATATATATATATATATATATATATATATATATATATATATATATATATCGTATATATATATATATAAATATATATAGTATATATATATATATATATAATTATATTTTTTAAATGGGCAGAGAAATTATTACCTGAGATTAGACCCAACTGGTGTAGCAACTCCATATCCTTTGGCATCTAAATTCCTTCCCACTTTCATAGTATCACATGGTTTCCTCTCGTTGATATATTCATTTTTCGTCGATTCCATTAAAAATGCATATTTTCCTTTAGATTCACGAACCCTCTGGATACCTTCTTCGTATTTTCGGACAAAAACGTGCTTTCTGGAGTTCATGAATTCCCACATGCGTGCGTAAACAGGAATTTTGCCACTTTGTAGCTTGGGTAAACATAAGATAAAAGTCAATATTTGTAAATATATACTGGGTAAATATGCCATGCCGCATTTCAATTCTATATGAATTTTAATATTTTTATTCTTTTATTAAGCATTAATAGTATCGAGTAAGTGATAATAATGATCATTTTTATTATAAGATAATCAAAATACAGGGTGTACAGACAAGAGATATCCCAAAATAACGCTTATAAAACAAGAACCAGTCGTTATATTTTCTTAAACGTATGCTCAGTCAATAGGGAATCTAGAAATATTCGCCGAGGATATGTAATCGAAATGTTGCCACACATTTAGATGGGACTTTTCCAGGATGTTGGATCGGAAAAGGAGGCCCAAATACCTGGATCTTTGTATTTGACTCCAATGGACTTTTTTGTATGGAGTTTTTTTAAATACTGTGTTCCAGAGAATACTTTGAGATGTGGTCGAATTGAAATAATGTATCATTGAAGTTGCTCTATTAAAGCCTCAGGTGCTAGAAAATACTTCTTAAAAGCTAGAATAAGGTAGGTTGGGGTACAGTGGATCGTATAAGTACATAGGAACAGATTTCCTGTATGTAACAGGCTGGAAGTTAATGACCATATTTTAACTCCAACACATGGTTTACGCACATATATTGCACACATCTTGCACAACGTTTATTATGCACACATCTTGCATAACGTTTCCAACACAGTTGTCCATTTGTATGTTTCCATGTGACATGAAATGTAAGAGTATTCAAGTAAGGTAAAGTTTTGACAAGCTGGTCTACAAGTTATTACTATTTTTGTTCTGCAAATTACTACTATTATTGGACAAAAATAATTGTTCTGCAAATTACTACTATTACTGCAAGTTAAACTATTATTGGAAACTTTATGCCTCTTGATGCACTGAAGATAGTTGAATAAGACTGAACATAGCTGTCAAAAATGTGTATGAATTAAAACAATTAGTGTACATATAGAATAATAATGATTTTTAAAAATACAAATTGAACATTTGGACGAAAAGAATAGAATATTAAAGACACAATGGCACGTTACTTTCCAATGTTGTGAATAAATGTAATTGATTTATAAATTCTATAACTTAACAAATTTAATACTTGCCTGTCTTAGTCACTTATACACAGACTGTCATGTTATAAAGTAGGCCTAAGCCAAACAGCTAATTAAACATGCAGACATTTCACATTAATCCTAATAAAAGACATCAAATATTATTTCATATTTTTAATTTAACATATGCCAATTTCATTGTAGACCATGTAGTGTTCGACAGTAACCCGCAGATCACTAAAGAGCAATTTGAATAGATTTAGATTATAATTTTTTTAGCTAAACAATTTTTACCAATCCTAATTTAACATATTGCTGTAGCCAATGAAGCTGCGATTCTGGGGATACTTTGTTTCTGTAACTTCAATAAACTGTGGCTAATATATCTGGTGTCTTTTTAACAGTGTTCTATTGTACCTCAACCTACCATATCGTTTTGACTTCCGTCGAGATAAAAAAATTGTCATACTGAGCGTTACTAACCTTCCCAAAAACTTGGTGAAATACTCTGTATGCTAACAAAATATATTTTAATTAATATAGATGCTGAGTTATGAGAGTATAATTTGGGATAACTCTAGCACGAATGTACCATATATATAAGGAATAGACAATTACTTTAACAATTAACAGCTAATTGACTTTAAGATAAATAGCATTATTCTTCCTCCAGATTAAAGTGTACAGCATTTATAGTTTAATGGAACTAGAACTTACCCGAAAGAATTCTTGCGTTGAAGAATGTAATAACGTGCCATACTCGACCTCTGTTTGTTTGGCGAGGTCATCCGCTGAATTAATGGGTGTCACCATCCTTTCTACAGTTAAAAAGGCTGCCAAGTTGGCTGTATATGATGAAATGATAATGAGAGTAAAAAACCACCAAACGCTGCCCACAATACGACCAGCAATCGACCTAAAATCCGAGTATTAATGTTATAACAAGATGGTGTAAAATAATTTCATGCACACATTTAGAAATAGTTTCGACGTATAATTATTTATGTATGGCTCAATAATATTGCTGCTTTTGTTTATAGCGTAAGTTGTTGGAAAAAATACAAACACATCTCAGTTTGTAAAAGTTAAAAAGTTTTATTTTAGTACTGGTCTATATAATGCATTATAAAAATTTTTTAATATCTAAGAAATACCACACAATGCCTTTCTAATCACATACAGCTCTGCATTCTATGCAGATACTGCATTGTAAGTAATCTCCCGGGTAAATCTCACCTCCATAGCTCTCAAGCGATTTTAGTAATAGGTAGTGTAGATTTTTTTTATTCATTTGCGATACCAAAATTGCTATGAGTTAGAAAAAAACAAATTTTATAGTATCGATTAATGATAAAATTCAATAAAAAATAGTTTCATATTTGAAAATTTATTTTTCACATGAATGAAGCATTTTGCACTTAACACTTAATCACACATTAATGAAACTTTTGTACTCACACTTCTACAAATCTAAAGCTAATTGGTGATTTATTACTTGTCTATCAACACTGTAATAGGCACTCAAATGCCATTTCAAAATCCGAAATATGGCTGTCCTGTAAAATGTTGAAATTCATTTACATGGAGAATTAAACAAGAAAACTAGCTTTGAGCGATTCTTGCAGCTTTATGAGGAGGGGGGGGGGGGTCTGATTGGATTGAATTTTTTTATTCTTTTTAAGCACACGAGATCCACTTTTACAGGGAGTTTCAGTTTATAGTGGATTTGACATTAAAACAAGTACGTTTGTGTACACTATCTTCTCCATCCATACCGGTATTCAAACCCTGATTTTACAGATTTGAAGGACAGGGATTGAATCGTCCTAATACAGGTGGCTACTCAGTTCTCATAAAATCGTTTTCCATTAGAATGTCTGTATTTGTGGCTCTAGGAATTTTGTTGAGCGGACTCGGGTCATTCTCCTGACTCAGAAAAATATGTGTTTCTTAAAATAAAACACATACATTTTTTATTTTTAATAAAGAAATTCCAAGAAAATGTTTTACAGTTTACGAAAGTATAATGTTTCATTCTACAAGTCGAGCGTTTTAAAACATATTTTTATGATTATGCTAATGTGCTTTTTTATTTATTTTATTGGAACACAGTAGTAAAAATGTCCTCCTCCAACACTATATAAAACACTATATAAAACATTAGATTATCTGTTTAAGAGACGATTGCATGACTAAAAGAACCCTGATTGAACTTGACTTGTATAATTAAGAACATAATTTTTACCCATTTTACGAGGAGAAAACAGGTTTTATAAACTATACCAAAGTTTGTTTTCACATTAGCGCTTCCCTGGATGATCATAAAGGGCATCAGTAAAGTAATACAA
This sequence comes from Amaurobius ferox, assembly GCA_951213105.1. Lineage (NCBI taxonomy): Eukaryota > Metazoa > Arthropoda > Arachnida > Araneae > Amaurobiidae > Amaurobius > Amaurobius ferox. The sequence continues at coordinate 37,575,965 of OX578141.1, read as the reverse complement.
TTATGAAGATCATAGAGATTTTTCCGAAAAATCTTTGGATATTAGATTTATTAACGGGATATTATATTTGCGACTCTTGAAACCATCTTTAATTGCTATTTTTGCATAGGAGCTATTTTTGCTCGCTTAATTGAGATCTTATAAGAAAATAAACGAAGGAAAAAATAAGAATAAGAACACGATTATTTTTAAACACTTACAGAGTCCACTTAAATAATAAGATATTGTAATCCCGTCCCAGTAGCTCAATTGGGAGAGTGCCAGCTGTCCCGTACGAAGATCCGCAGTTCGATCTCCGACTGGGATAGTAAGATACTTTAATCTTACAAAAACTGTAAATACCAACTGGTGCATATGTGCTGTGTTTTACTGAGTTTCCTAAATGTTGTCTAATCTACAACAAATACAAACCACGTGTCATATTAAAGGTTTTTTCTGCAGATATAGACTTATTTTGAATTACAGATGAAGGTATTAATATGAATATTAAATTTTGAATAGAGAATTGATATCATAGCTATATTATGTGTTTGCTTTTTTGTATAATAAATCTGTATAAATAAAATTGAAACTTTGTATGTATTTTTGTGTGTTTGTGTCATCATCACGTGAAAATGGCTGCATCAAATTCCTAGACATTTCTTGTGTAGCCTTGGAATAGCACCACTAAAAATGTAGACCCTATGTCGAGCTTCTAGGATCAGGAGTTGTCAGGATATTAATAAGAATTCCATATACATAGCATTCTGCAGACAATATTTTTTTCCGCAAATTTATTTGAAGTAAATGATATCGTGTCGATTTCAATCCAATGTGTTTATACAGCTACAAATTTTTATTAAATTTTTTCCGATTTAAATAATAAAGAAATGTATTTGAAAATAAATTTGCATTTTTAACTGGATTATATCATTTACGTCCTTCGGTTTAAAGATTACAAGAATTATTGATATTTTCATTTCTTACGTCCTCTGTGTCATTTTGGAAAACATTTTCCAAACTCATATACAGTGTTTAGTCAATTGTTGAACCAGAATAAAAGTGATAACCGTATATCTTCTAATATCAATTTAGCTCTTTCGTTTTCGCATATATTAATATAATTTCATATTTTTGTAAATTTGTTCACATACGGGACCAGGATATTTTATTCTACAGATATGGCTGTGAAAATAATTTTGTATATCAAGAACGTAGAACGTATACCTACGAAGTATACGAATTACGTATACAATAAAATATACGTAATTCGTATGCTTCCATTTTAGGAGAATTAAAATTAAATAATTATAGAATGTTTTGGATAACAATGTCATAATAACAGTAATTTGAACATAATTGCGAATTGTTTGTTTTTTATGTTACATATAATACGAATGATAAACGGGTATATTGCTAGTAAAATATAAAATATAGTCATAAAAGTTTCGTTTGCAATTTAAAATGTAGCGGAATGTGTATCAACGAAATTGCGTTTTATCATAAATACGGAATGTATTGCCAAATAACATTTTTATGATTATGTTAGTACGCATTTTTATCGCTTTTATGTGAACACTGTAAAAAAATTCTCCATTGCATAGTAAACGAAAAATAAAAATATCATATTACTTATGTAAGACATTTTCGCCCATGACTCAATAAAATCCTGAATAAACTACTTTTGCATAATTATGTAGGTATTTTTTGTTTGGTTGATGAGGAGAAAACTGGTTTTCATGAACTTCACAAGGTTTTGGACAACAAAACATCCCTAGATGCTCATAAAATGCATCAGTAAAGTAATAAAATTTATGGTAATGCATAAAATCTCATTAAGATTTTTTCATGTTCTCCATGTAGGCCTTCAAGTATTTGATATATTAATGGAATTACTCAAACACTTATGACTCTACAAACAATTTTGTTGAGTGCATAGAAGCTATCTTTCTCACTTAATAGATCTTTTGGAAAGAGCTGGGGAGAATAAAATTTCTGAAAAAGTGGAAACTTATTTTAAGCAGTTAAGGACATTTCTCAGGACTAATGGAAATATAAATATGATAATAGATTTCTTTTCTAAATATAAGATTTCCGAGGTACGTTATTGCTATTATATAATTAGTTTAAAATATTTGTTGTAGTGAAAATCGGAATAACATGCTTTCTGTTATTTGACATATTTAAATATTTAGTGAAATATATTTGAGCAAATTTTAAATTCAGATAAATTGCTAACAGAAATCTGTTGCACACTAAAATTGGAGCAACTCAAAACTTAATGAATTGCAAATAAAATGTTCATTGAATTATAATTTTAATTTTTTATTTTTAGAATGTCAAATGTACGAATTGTTAATCTTAAATGTTTCATTACTTTTTATATTTAGCTCATTTACAAAAAAAAAATATTTAACTTTATTTTATCAATACAGGTTATACGCTCACCTATGTAATTGTGTCGTGTAGTAGTAGAGCAAAAAGTCTCCTAATGATAAATGACAGTTAATTAACGGTACTGGCTTATTATGTTTATGTTATGTACGGATCATATGGGTGTATGACAATCTGTTTCTAATCATTTATTCTTGATTGCTTTATTTTCCCTATATTTTCTCACTTTAGTAACAATTTTACTTTGAACACAATAAATTTTCTTAAACCTTGACATTTTTGTAAATTTGAATAGACACATATATATATATATATATCTTTCATTGGACTTTCAAATTATATATATATATATATATATATATATATATATATATATATATATATATATATATATATATATCTTTCATTGAACTTTCAAATTATATATATATATATACATATATATATATAATTGATATTTTTAATCAAAAACTAAGCATAAACTATGGTAAGTACAATAAACCCATCTCTAGCATATCTGTTACAAATAAGTAAATATAGACCAAGACTAAGGATAAAAGTAGTAGGTAACTTATCGCTATAATGTTATAATGGGGATGAGAGGAATATTAGTATACTAAAATCATAATTATATATATATATATATATAATTATGATTTTATATATATTTATATATATATATATATATATATATATATATATATATATATATATATATATATATATATATATACGTGAAAGAGCAAACACGGCAAAAATCAGAAACTGTAATAATAATTAGTGCAACATAATAGATCAAGACTATGGAGAACAATTATTTGAAACTACTTAAAAATGGCGGTTAGTTCGAAATTGCACACTAATCAGGACAGTCATGCAATCCGAATTAATACCGAACGAATAGCCTGTTTCTGACAATGGCGATAGTATTTGACTATAGACCCCATTGGAGCTGTCTATTGGCTAATAGAAGGATAAATTATAAAATAAAAATAATTAAAAACTAGAAATATGAAAGCAGAAATATAAACTTACAGGTACACGTCGCTACCTGTAATTCGAAATGCTTGCAGCCGAACATACAGCAGCAGCATACTACGTCTAATTGTTATATATATATATATATATATATATTGCTATATATAGCAATATATATATATATATAACATATATTGCTATATATTGCTATATTGCTATATATTGCAATATATTGCTATATATTGCTATATTGCTATATATATATATATATATAATGTGTGTAAGTATGTGTATCCATGCATAAATCAAAATTTTTAAATACGCATGACTATAATAATTGAAGTTTAATTATTCATACATTCACATTTTTGTAAAATTATGTGGCGAATTCAAACGAAAAGTAGAGAAAGGCCTCGGAATTATTATCGCAATGACCATAATTCTAAGGTACATGAATACACATGTCGCAAATGTTATTGATCTTATGTGACAAGTCTTCAAACACCGCAGAAATACAGTCTTTTTCTCCTCTAGTGCAGCTTAACAAACCAAGCTTGTTCAGCAATGTTCGAGATTTTATGCTTTCTTACAATAATACAAATACGAAATGTGTCATATATTGTGCTTCAATTTCTCTTAAAGGAATCACACACTGTTCCAACCGTTATTTAAGCCTTGGATTTCCGAACTGTCCCCTGACGAAACTCTAAACTTTGGCGCTACTTGGAAGGATTTCCTTGCTCTTGTCGTTGAAGTGGGTCATTAAAATCTGTCCTGCGTGCAAATTTTGTGCATTATCTCTACAAGAAACGATAAATTTATTAATTTAACAAAATTATTGTCCGCTACCGAAATCGCTACCAACCAGTGGCGAATATTCTTACTACTTTTATTTGAGTTTAGATCGTTACAAAATCTCTGAAGAAACGCTCTGAATAGGGGTAACGTTTTATATGGTATTTATTTAATTGCTTTTTGAATAAAACAATATAAGGAAGAAAGAAATATAACATAATTTATTATAAAAATACAATATTTTTCTCTAAAATACTTGAAAAAGCTTTCAGTTAGAGTCATTAAACTTACGGTTTTGAAATGTATTTTTTTACAAATTTTTACAAATTTATCAATTAATATGTAAAAAAATACTTACTTATTATAATCCAGTTTTAAAGTATAATTTCAGTGACCATAAATCCAACAATTTAATATAATACATTACAAAAAGCACTGGAAATTTTTATGAGTGTCGTGCAATAAAATTGAGACATTTCAAACCTCCAATTTCTTAAAACGCTAAATACTCTCAGCATTATTAATAATTATAGTTGTTATTTTTTTGCAAACATTGTTAATCTTAAAATGCAGAGGTGAAGTTTTTGAGTGGCAAAGGAATTTCACTTCTCGCTTCTTTTTAATTGATGCTGTAAGTTTTTGAATGCATATTTTAATAATATAATCACAGTACTAGACTTATTTAGAAAATAATTTTACATAATGTTACGGACGCGTAAAATGCCCTCACTGGAGTCTCTCGTGAAAACCAGACAGAAAAAACACCTTTACGGACAGCCATTCCAATAACGATGAATTTAGGGTTGCTATATGCTGAAGTTTGGAAAGGGGTCGCCACATTCAATAATTTATCATCCGATTTGGCGACTTTTCAAAAATTTTGAAAACCTTCTCGATATAATGAATATTCTACGAAATTTCTACAGCGAGCATATAAAAAAGGTTATTATTCAGTTGGGAAGCAGCTGGCGTGATACCAACTGAATTGAATGGTGAGATACGGCAACGTTTTGAGAATAGTATCCGTTGTTTTGTGAAATTCATGGACCATTTACTTGCTGCTTTGCTGTACCAGACAGTTGAGTTGTCGAAATCCATTGAGAGTTGCGAAATCCATCTGATAATCCAGAAATGAGAGAATTTAGCACTTATTTTATACAATAACAAATACATCCTAGTAGTAATGGACTCCTTCATAAAGTAGCCAGGAAGCTTACGCAATCCCTGACCAAGTGTTTACAGCCGTCAATTAACTCGGAACTGGATATGTCGTTAAGGGGTTCCTTCGCTCATTCTGACCAGGGAAAAAACTGTAACTCTAGCATATTTATAAAACTGTGCAAACTACTCGGAATGAACAAAACTCGAACTACTACTTAATCGGACGGCATGGAAATGAAATTTAACAGAACTATACTTAACCATCTCTCCATATTCGTATCCAGAAACCAGCAAGATTTGGACCTTCACCTACCTTTGTTCCTTTTGGCGTACAGAAGGCTCTCCACGATTTGACCGGTCATTCTCCATCACAAATGCTGTTTCGCTGGGATCTGACACAACCGTGTGACCTGTTGTTTGAACAACCATGTGATGCTCCCTCATAGCATGATGGATATGTACAAGATCTGTGGGCACGGTTGGAGAAGGTTCATAGTTTCACTCCTGAAAGGATCAACGTTTCTACCGATAGAAAGAAGACCCGGTACGATACCAAAGCTAATGAAAGATGATTCCAGAAAGGCGACAAAGTGTGTCTTTTCTTCCCTTTGCGACCACCAGAATTTTTGCCGAAACCACAGCACAACTGGGAAGGACTCTATGTCATAATGAGAAGAATACATAGTGTCGTTTATCGAATTCAGAAATCGTCTTCCACTCGGCCAAAAGTCTTCCATATCGACAGATTAGCCCCGTACTTTGGACCACAGTACGTTGATACTGCCCGGGATGTGCAATCTTAAGAAGGGGCATTGTTGCGAACATGTAAAACGCCCTCACTTGAGTCTCTTGTGAAAATCAAATGGAGTAAACACCTTCATAGTCATCCATTCCAATAACGGGATTTTACGTTTGCCATATGATGTTCGGGTTTGGTGATGTATCGCCAATTTGGCGACTTTTCGAATGTTTTAGAACCTTTTTGATGTAACGAATGTTCTATGAGATACGAGCCCCTTCTGGAAGTTTCTACAGATAGTATATAAAAGGAGTCATTACTCAGTTGGGGAGCATTTGACTTGATATGAGCTACATTGAATTATGAGATGCATCAATGTTTTGAGAATAGTATCTGTTGTTTTCTGAAATTAGTAAAGCATTTAATTGCTACTTTACTGTACCGTGGTTTACTGTCTTATTTGTTTATTTACTGTTGCTATTTTACTGTATTGAACTCGAGGAACTCTGAATTTGGTATATTTTTTTTTAATATGGATTCAGTGCACACTGAAAAAGGAATCCAGCGTATCCTCGAAACAGCTGTAGACTGCATTATTGTGTTATTTGTGCTTATAAATGTTGCTAAAGTTCTTTACTTTTCACAAAGTGTATTTTACTTGCTGACTCATAGTTAATTATTCGGAATTGAACTAGATTAGTCAACAGTAATCTGCATGCGATTAATCTACAATAATTTGCATATCAAGCTTGATTGTTTACAAAATTTAGTTTCGAATATATTATGTTATTGTTTAATGATTTTTCACATGTTAAGATATCTTGTAATTAATATCTATTCTTTAATCTAAACATCCTAATTTTTTTTCGTTGCGACATTTTTCAGTCCAAACTACATAGTAGCATCTGTTCTATTTAACAGGTTTTCTAGCCATAATTAAAAAATATATCTGTATGAACTGTGATATTTCTGCGTAGAAACTTAATTTGATATTAGTTTTAAAGTTCTCTTAAGTATAACTTTCTATTACTAGAAGCAAAAAATTTAAAAATGATAATACATTGACATTTTTGCCTTATCCTCCAATGAAACTTACCTTCATTTCTAGCATCAGCTGTATGTTTTCCATATTTAATGCTTCATATATATAGTATACTGCAACAAAAATGTGTATATTCACTGTGTGTTGTTGAGACCCAGACCTTCCGACCTACCAGAAAGGTGTAAATCTTCACTGTGTGTGTCATACTTACTTTTAACTCTAAATAGGATTGTTGAATAAATAGGTAGGTAGGAAAACTAATGACCTTCTATATTAAGAAATGTCTTCATTTCCAGCTCTTTGAGTAATGTAGAATATTTTGAAGAGCAAAGTAAACATTCTCGGTCTTCTCAAGACGTCAACACGTAACAATAGAATGTGACGTCTGCCCCATAATACCCGGGAAATTGCTGCTTGATATACGTTTTGAAAAATTAATAGAAAATTGCATTACATGTCAATGCTCATGTGAATGTAAGATACTTTGAAAAATTGTTGAAAAGTAATTATATTAAAATTTATCGTTCACCAAAGACAATAAGTATAAAATATAAAATTTAAATGCATTACTGCAGTAACAATAAACTTCAGAAAAAAATGTTAATATTTTCTGGTTAGTTTTACATAAGTTAACTCATGATTCGTACATCAAATAAAGCTTTAATAAATGTTATATTTAAAATAAAACATGTAAAAATAATAAAAAAATTACAATATGTACAGAAATATGAAAAATAAAATTAAATAAATTTTGTTTCAAATACCTGTACTGTAATATATATTTAAAAGGAAACTTTAATGATTGTTGTTAAATATTCTTGATTTGTGTAGCTGCATAAGACAATATTGTTACATTTCAATGCAGCCTAATCAACCCAGGTGTGCATTTAGAAGACAAGACTTGAAAATGATTAATTATATTTTAGCATCATTAATTTTATCATTACCAATTCGTTTGAAAATGCAATACTTTTAAATTTACCATTTTATTTTTTCGTTCTGCTGTGTAATTAGAATAGTTATTTGTTGAAGACAAGGCACAGATTTACACTTCAAGACATCACATACCAGTTTTAATGTATTATGATATTAAATTAGTGCATTAGTATACATATAAAAGCGTAATTTTAAGTGTTTGGATATAAAATCAATGAATAATAGTTTACTAAATATATAAAAACTGTTTATATTTTGTTGATTATTCCCTATGCAAAATTTGTAACTAATACATACAAATGTGGCTGCCTTCAGAGGAATAGACTAGTTCATGAACGATTGAAAAACCTTTGGACTTGATTATGTAATATAAGATTATTGCGGATTCATGCAATATGTAGATATCCACCAAAACTCACAAATAATAACATAACCCCGTCCATTATTCTAAGACGATGTATTTGCATCAATCGTAAGGACTGTAGTGTCAAAAAATATATGTATTTGACTTTTAGTTTTAGAAAATAGTAAGTTGTAGTAAACGAAAGAAAATCGCAGTTTCCAAAATGTTAGATACTGTAGATAAATTGTTTGAAAATTAGCAAAAATATATTTTACAAAAAGGTCTGAGAAGATTGAAGTATCTCTTCAATTTGCCGTAAGATTTTGTATAGCCGTTCGGTTTGAAATAGATGATGCAAAGCACTGAATGATTGATGGAATTTAATAGATTCCCTCGTACCTGGGGCAAATGTCACAACCCTGTTGCATGAAGGCGCCTAAAGAAAACCAAAGACTGTTATGTAAAGAAAAATCGTTGGATGCGGATGGTCCCATGAAATTCTCTTCATATCGCCATTCATGGGGAGAGAAGCGACTCACTAGGAACAGGACTACTGATACACCAACATAGGCAAAAATGATGCACATCCAGATCTCTTCTGATAGAGGATTCATGAAAGAAAAAACACCCGGTAATCTGTTCACTGGTTTCTTTATCATAATGCTGATTCCCATTGACATAAAAGGCTTTGTAAAGTCGATGACATTCTCCCTGTCAGATGTTATTGTCAAAGGTGCGATAGCCATGTCTGCATCCTATAAATGAGAGATATAGTTTATACTTTATAAAATAATGGGATAATTTTAAGAATAATTTCAATTTCTTATTTATAAATTGATTTAAACTAAATTAAATGCATATTTTTTCTAACAGTTTATTGGGGAATTTAGAAAATTGAATAATCCACAAATTTTATATTGGTGTGGAAGATAGATTAGTGTCGAATAAATATTAGATTGTTTTCGATACAGTTTTTGTATAATTTCTCATATGTAATTTCTTACATTACCGTTCAAACACAAAACACTTACGTATATGATAAACATTAAACACTATAAAAAATTTAACGGATTTTATTTGATCACTAGCAGCATACCCGTTCTTCGTACGGAACATATAATATAAAGAAACTTATAATTCGCAATCATGTGCAAATTCCGTTAAAATATTAAATTTATTGCTCCTAAAGAGAAGTTTAAGAATATCTGTTCTCACTATGCAAAATTATATTCACGGGCAGATCTGAAGAACAAAACATCCTGGCCCCTTTTGTAAGCAAATTTACAAAAAAAAAGGAATTGAATCAATAGATGTAACCTCGTACTACTTATATTGTCGCAGATTAGAAAATACTAGCCGCATACCCGTTGAAAATCAACGGCCCCACATTAAGCAACCCCTGAATAATGTAAATTTTTTAATAATTCGCGTTTCTTATTTATTCGACAAATCGAACATTTAGTTTTGAGGCACCCCCAAAAGTTCAAAATATCGGAAAACTGAAATTGCACATGTTCTTCCTTTCGAACTATCTACCTGTACACCAAATTTGAAGTCTGTATCTTATTTCGAAGCATGTTTTTTTTATCAATTCACATTTCGAACGTTTTCCTCTGGAAAACCCCCTTAAACAAACATTTTTGAAAAATTATATTCGTTTTGGGTGTTTTCATCAAATGATTAGTCGATATTTAAAATTTTGAGCCTCTATCAAATTTTAAAGGGGCCGTTTCTCATTTATTCGAAAAATTGAACATTTTTGTGTGCGACACCCTCTTAAGTAGGAAATATTGGAAATCTGAAATTACACACTTTTTTCCTTTCTAACGGTTTACCTATATACCAAATTTGAAGTCCCTATCTTATCGCAAAGCGGGATTTCCTATCATTTCACTTTTCGAACGTTTTGGTGTGCGGCACCCCCTTGAGTAGAAAATATTGGAAATCTGAAAATGCACACTTTCTGCCTTTCGAACGATTTACCCATACACCAAATTTGAAGTCTCTACCTCATCGCAAAGCATGCTCTCCTATCATTTCACTTTTCGAACGTTTTGGTGTGCTGCACCCCCCCCCTTAAGTAGAAAATATTGGAAATCTGAAATTGCACACTTTCTTCCTTTCAAACGATTTACCCATACACCAAATTTGAAGTCTCTATCTCGTCGCAAAGCATGCTTTCCTGTCATTTCACTTTTCGAACGTTTTGGTGTGGGGCACCCCCTCTATAGAACGTTTTCGAAAAATTCGATTTTTCCAGGGGTTTTTATCGAACGACCGAGCCGTGTACCAAATTGCAAGTCTCTATCTATTCGGGAAGTGCCTGAAAAGAGCGTGACAGACAGACAGACAGACAGACAGACAGACAGACGGACAGACGGACACTTGGCAATTAGTATATACTAGCCGAATACCCGTTGAAAATCAACGGTCACGCAATAAGCAACCCCTGAATAATGTAATTTTTTTTAATAATTCGCGTTTCCCATTTATTCGACAAATCGAATATTTTGGTGTGCAGAACCCCCCAAAGAAGAAAATATTGGGAAACTAAATTGCCGCATTTCTTCCTTTTGAATTATTTACCCGTACACCACATTAAATTCTATCTCATCCCGAGGCACCCCTATATTAGTTTTCTCCTTTGGAACTTTTTTTTGTGAAGCACACCCATAAATGAACATTTTTGAAAAACTATCTTTGTCTTGGGTTTTTTATCAGATGATTGGCCCATATACCGAATATCAAGCCTCTATCACATTTAAAAAGAAGCTTGCCTCATTTATTCGAAAAATCGAACATATTAGTGTGCGGCACCCCTTAATGTAGCAAATATTGAAAATCTGAAATTTCACGCTTTCTTCCTTTCAAACTATCTACCCTACACCCAAATTTGAAGTCTCTATCCTATCGAGAAGCATGTTTTTTCTATCACTTCACCATTCGAACGTTTTTCTGTGTAGTAACCCGTTAATGAACATTTTTGTCATACTGTATTCATGTTAGTTTTTCTGTCAAATGGATAGCCCATATGCTAAATTTCAAGCTTCTATCACATTGTAAAGGAGGCGTTTTTCATTTGTTCGGCAAATCGAACATTTTAGTGATCGGCATCCCCTACAATAGTAAATGTTGGAAGTTTGAAATTGCACACTTTCTCCCTTTCCAACTTTTTAACCGTACACCAAATTTGAAGTCTCTATCTCATCGTGAAGCATGTTTTTCTAGCATTTCATCTTTCGAATGCTTTTGTGTGGAGTACCCACCCCCTTAACTATACATTTCTTAAAAACTGTATTCCTTTTGTGATTTCTATGAGATGATTCGCCCATATACCAAATATAAAGCCTCTATCACGTTTTTAAAGGAGCGTTTCTCCTTAATCTGAAAATCGAACATTTTGGTGTGCGGCACTCCTTAAAGTAGAAAATATTGGCAAACTGAAATTGTACACTTTCTTCCTTTCAAACTATCTACCCTTACACCAAATTTGATATCGCTATCTCATTCCAAAGCATGGTTTTTTTATCAATTGACTTTTCGAACGTTTTCCTCTGGAGCACCCCCTTAAACGAACATTTTTGAAAAATTATATTTGTCTTGGGTGTTTCCATCGAATGATTAGCCCATATACCGAATTTCAAGCCTCTATCAAATTTTAAAGGAGCGTTTTCTCATTTATTCTGCAAATCGAACATTTTGGTGTGCGGCACCCCCTTAAGTAGAAAATATTGGAAATCTGAAATTGCACGCTTTCTTCCTTTCGAACGATTTACCAATACACCAAATTTGAAGTCTCTATCTTATCGCAAAGCATGCTTTCCTATCATTTCACTTTTCGAAAGTTTTAGTGTGCGGCACCCCCTTAAGTAGAAAATATTGGAAATCGGAAATTGCACACTTTCTTCCTTTCGAACAATTTAGCCATACACCAAATTTGAAGTCTCTACCTCATCGCAAAGTATTCTTTCCCATCATTTCACTTTTCGAACGTTTTAGTGTGCGGCACCCCCTTAAGTAGAAAATATTTGAAATCTGAAATTGCACACTTTCTTCCTTTCGAACGATTTACCCATACACCGAATTTGAAGTCTCTACCTCATCGCAAAGCATGCTCTCCTATCATTTCACTTTTCGAACGTTTTGGTGTGCTGCACCCCCCCCCTTAAGTAGAAAATATTGGAAATCTGAAATTGCACACTTTCTTCCTTTCGAGTGATTTACCCATATACCGAATTTGAAGTCTCTATCTCATCGCAAAGCATGCTTTCCCGTCATTTCACTTTTCGAACGTTTTGGTGTGGGGCACCCCCTCTATAGAACGTTTTCGAAAAATTCGATTTTTCCAGGGGGATTTATCGAACGACCGAGCCGTGTACCAAATTGCAAGTCTCTATCTATTCGGGAAGTGCCTAAAAAAGGCGTGACAGACAGACAGACGGACAGACAGACAGACAGACAGACGGACACTTGGCAATTAGTATATATAGATAGATGCCAGTGTGTTAGTAGAAGATTACCCGTATTACAATATGAGTCTCAAAAATATTTGCCAAAATAAAAGAGATGACGTAATAAATTGAAAATATCACTAATCCCCGTAATCTTTATACCAGAAGGTCGTAATTGATTCCGATATATGCCAATATATATCAAAATATATGCCAATATACCTGTACTACTTATATTCTCGTAGATTAGAAGATATATCCGTGCATTTGTAGATTACTCGTACAACGTACTATATATGAGTTTCATCAATTTTCGTCATAAATAAACAATGGCCTAATAACTTGAAAATATCAATAATCCCTGAATCAACAGTCCCCGAAAATATCAATGATAATAATGTTTAAACCTGAAGACCGTAATTGATATTATCCAGTCAAAAATGCAATGTCAATGAAATTTATCTTATATACATATCTTTATTATTCAAATCGGAAAAGATTTAATAAAAATCGTATAGCACATAACGCATTGGATCCGTTGCTAAGCGACATGATATCATTTGCCTAAAATAAATTGATGGAAATCATATCGTCTGAATAATGCCATCTCCATGGAAGGTTTGGCAACATTTTTGTCAATTTAGCGATAACTTAAAAAATCGCCAAACTTATCGCCAAGTGGGACTGTAGAACTGATAGTCCCATTTTGCGACAAATTGACAGAACATCATCACAATACTATCCCCTAACAAAACATAATTGATTTCATTTATTAAGGGCAATTTTATCAATTTCATGATATTTTTATGGATTTACAAATATTTTTATCAATTTATGGTATATTAAAAAAATTCGTTAAATGTGTTACTAAGTAGGATGGATGGACTGACCGACAAATGCTACCGAAACATCATTTCAATTCTCTATTCTAAAAAGACAAATCATTGATTTGCGTCATTTTTACAAATTTGGAAACATTTCCGCTAATTTGGTAAAGTTTAAGAAAAGTTACCAAGTTATTTAGAGATATTCCGCTAAACTCGTAGCTCTAAATTTGCAGATCTGAAGAATAAAATATCCTGATCCCGTTTGTATATACTAAATGAAAACACTAAAATTGTATTATAAGATACAGTCGTTCTACTCTTTTTCTGCTTCAACAATCGGCTAAATGAATTTATTGGGTAAACACAATATATGAGTTTCTTAGCTAAACACAATATATGAGCTGGAAACCTCTTTGCTAAAATAAATGAAAGTGATGTACGCAGTCCGCAATTTATATAATTAAAAGAACAACAAAACCTTTCATTTAAAAAACATATTTTTACATCCATTTATGTATTATTCAAATCGAAAAAATAATAATAAATATTAACAACACATTTAATTTCATTCCGTTGCCGAGCAACATGATATAAGATAGAATCTTCCTCATAAAATGCGAAATTAAATAGCCATTTTGAATTCTTTATATATTTCATTGTTGAGTAATAACTTGTAAAAGATAACCATGGAGGTAGATTTTTCCATTTAAATTCATGTTTCAAACAATTCGTGTTTTCCCATAGTGACTATTTAATGCAAAAATCCTGCACCAAACTCGAAAATAAAGTTTTATTTCCTTTCGACGTTTTAAACAAACGATTTTGATCCTTTCCGTTTGAATAAACCACGGAGTTGGAGAGTATAACTCATAGGAAAAAGTTCCGTTTTTCATTAATATCTCAATAACCCCTGGTCTTAGAAACTCGAAATTTGGACTAAATTTATGGGGGGCTATTTCAAGGCTATCCACAAAATTTCATTAAATTCGGTTCAGCCGTTTTTCTGTCATGATGAGACGAACGAAAATTTTGTTTTTTACTAATATCTCGAGAAGCACTGGACGTAAAAACTCCAAACATGAACTAAATTTTAAGTGGGGCTATTTCTAGGCTACCCACCAAATTTCATAAAATTCGGTTCAGCCGTTCTCCCGTGATGATAGGACAAACAGACAGACAGATTTTCAATTTTATTTATATAGACTAGCAGCATACCCGTTCTTCGTACGGAGTATATAATATAAAGAAACTTGAAATTCATAATCATGCCCAAATTCTTATAGTATACTAAATGACATGTTTAATCAAAATATTCTGTTAAAATATTTAATATAATGCTCCTAAAAAGAAGTTTAAGAATCTCTGTTCTCGCTATATAAAATTATCTTCATGGACATATCTGAAGAATGAAACATCTTGGACCCCTTATGTAAGCAAATATAAAAAAAAAAATATGGAATTGAATCAATATATGCAAAATAAAAGCGTTAAAATTGTATGGGGCCCGTACTAATTATATACGCGAATATTAGAAAATATAACCTGTATTAGTAGATTACATGTATAAATTGAAAATACCAATAAACCCGTAATCTTTAAATCTGAAGACAGTCATTTATTCCAATATATGTCAAAATTAAAGTGCTAAAATTATATGGGAAGATATACACGTACTACTTATAATGTCCGATTATTAGTAGAAGATTACCCGTTTTGCAATATGAGTCTCAAATGTTTTTTGGTAAAATACAACAGACGACGTAATAAATTGAATATATAATTAATCCCCGTAAACTTCATACCAGAAGACTGTACTTGATTCCAATATATATGCCAATATATGTCAAAATATATGCCAATATACCTGTACTACTTATATTCTCGTAGGTTAGAAGATATACCCGTGCATTCCTAGAAGATTACACGTACAACGTACAATATGCGTGTGTCAGCAATTTTTGCCGCAATAAAACAATGGCGTAATAACTTAAAAATATCAATAATCACTGAATCAATAATTCCGGAAAATATCAATAATAATAATGTTTAAACCTGAAGAGTATAATTGATATTATCCAGTCCAAAATGAAATGGCAATGAAATTTATTTTATATACATATCTTCATTATTCAAATCGGAAAGGATTTAATAAAAATCTTCTGCCGCATAAACACATTGGATTTAAATCCGTTGCTAAGCGACATGATATCATTTGCTTCAAATAAATTGGTAGAAAAAATATGGTCTAAATAGTTATATTTCTATGGAACATTTGGCGACAGTTTCGTCAAATTAGCGACATTTTAAAAAATCGCCAAATTTATCGCCAAGTGGGACTGTAGAACTGACAGTTCCACTTTGCGACAAATTGACGAAATATCATCACAATACTATCCCCTAACAAAAAACAATTAATATCATTTATGTAGCGCAATTTTATCAATTTCAAGATATTTTTATAGATTTGAAAACATTTTTATCAATTTGGTGACATTTTAAAAATTCGCTAAATGTATTACTAAGTAGGATGGTTGGTCTGACAGATAAATGCTAACCAAACATCATTTCAGTACTCTCTTCTAAAAAACAAAAAAAAATTTCATTGATATGTAGAAGACCCAAGCCACACGACCAACCCGAAGGTTTATGGCAGCTGTTTGTGTGTCGTTCATATCAATTTGGCGACATTTCCGTCAATTTGGCAAAGTTTAAGAAAAGTTGTCAAATTAGCGATATCCCTCCAAATTCGTAGCTTTGAATTTGCAGATCTGAATAAAACATTCTTATCCCGTTTCAATATACTAAATGAAAACACTACAATTGTATTAGAAGATATACCCGCTCTACTCTTTTTCTCTTTCAACAATCGGCTATATGAATTTATTGGCTAAACACAATATATGAGTTTAGTAGCTAAATACGATATAAGCTTGAAAACTCTTTGCCAAAATAAATGAAATTGATGTACGCAGTCAGCAATTAATATAATTAAAAGAAAAATCAAACCGTCCATTCATAAGATATACTTTTATATCCATTTATCCATTTATTTATTATTTAAATCGAAAAAAAATAATAAAAACATTAACAAACACATTTAATTTAATTCCGATGCCGAGCAACATGATATATCCTCCTAAAATGTTAAAATTTATTAACCACTAACAGCACACCCGTTATTCGTACGGAGTGTATAATTTAAAGAAACTTATAGTTCGCAATCATGTGCAAATTCTGTTAAAATATTAAATTTATTGCTCCTAAAGAGAAGTTTAAGAATATATGTTCTCACTATGCAAAATTATCTTCACGATCAGATCTGAAGAATAAAACATCCTGCCCCCTTTTGTAAGCAAATTTACAGAAGAAAAAATAGGAATTGAATGAATATATGCAACCCCGTACTAATTATATTGTCGCAGATCAGAAAATATGCCAATGTGTTAGTAGAAGATTACCCGTATTACAATATGCGTCTCAAAAATATTTGCCAAAATAAAAGAGATGACGTAATAAATTGAAAACATCAGTAATATCCGTACTCTTTATACCAGAAGGTCGTAATTGATTCCAATATATGCCAATATATATCAAAGCATATGTCAATATACCTGTACTACTTATATTCTCGTAGATTAAAAGATATACACGTGTATTTGTAGAAGATTCGTACAACATACAATATATGAGTTTAAACAATTTTTGTCATAATAAAATAATTGCATAATAACTTGAAAATATCAATAATCCTTGAATCAATAATCCCCGAAAATATAAATAATAATAATTTTTAAACCTGAAGACCGTAATTGATATTATCCAGTCAAAAATGCTATAAGAAAAATCAAATCGTTCTTTTCTAAAATATATTTTTATATCCATTTATTTATTACTCAAATCGAAAAAATAATTATTGAAATTAACAGACAGATTTAATTTAATTGCGTTTCTGAGTAACATGATATAAGATAGAATCTTATAACATGTTAAATATGTCATGTCTTATAACATAAACTGCGAAATTAACTAACGATTTTGATTTCTCTATACTTCTCATTGTTCCGTAAAAGCTTGTTTTAAATAAACCATGAACCATGGAGATAGATTTCCCCTTTAAATCATGTTTCAAACAATTCATATTTTCAGAAAGTGACTAATTAACGCAAAAAATCTCCCATCAAACTCAGAGATTAAATTTTAATTCACTTTCAAACGATTTTCAAGCTTTTCGTTTGGATAAACCACGGAGTTAGGGAGTAGAACTCCTAGGAAAAAGTTCCGTTTTTCATTAATATCTCGATAACCCCAGGTCTTAGAAACTCGAAACTTGGACAAAATTTATGGGGGTATATTTCAAGGCTATCCACTAAATTTCATTAAATTTGGTTCAGCCGTTTTTCCGTGATGATGAGACAAACGAAAATTTCGTTTTTTACTAATATCTCGAGAACCACTGGTCGTAGAAACTCAAAACACAGATATAATTTTAAGTGGGGCTATTTCTGGGCTACCCACAAAATTTCATCAAATTCGGTTCAGCCGTTCTCCCGTGATGGTGTGACAAACAGACAGACAGACAGACAGACAGACAGATTTTCATTTTTATTTATATAGACTAGCAGCATACCCGTTCTTCGTACGGAGTAAATATAAAGAAACTTGAAATTCATAATCATGCCCAAATTCTTATAGTATACTAAATGACATGTTTAATCAAAATATTCTGTTAAAATATTTAATATAATGCTCCTAAAAAGAAGTTTAAGAATCTCTGTTCTCGCTATATAAAATTATCTTCATGGACATATCTGAAGAATAAAACATCTTGGACCCCTTATGTAAGCAAATATAAAAAAAAAATATGGAATTGAATCAATATATGCAAAATAAAAGCGTTAAAATTGTATGGGACCCGTACTAATTATATACGCGAATATTAGAAAATATAACCTGTATTAGTAGATTACATGTATAAATTGAAAATACCAATAAACCCGTAATCTTTAAATCTGAAGACAGTCATTTATTCCGTATGTCAAAATTAAAGTGCTAAAATTATATGGGAAGATATACACGTACTACTTATAATGTCCGATTATTAGTAGAAGATTACCCGTTTTGCAATATGAGTCACAAATGTTTTTTGGTAAAATACAACAGACGACGTAATAAATTGAATATAAAATTAATCCCCTTAATCTTCATACCAGAAGACTGTACTTGATTCCAATATATATGCCAATATATGTCAAAATATATGCCAATATACCTGTACTACTTATATTCTCGTAGGTTAGAAGATATACCCGTGCATTCCTAGAAGATTACTCGTACAACGTACAATATGCGTGTGTCAGCAATTTTTGCCGCAATAAAACAATGGCGTAATAACTTAAAAATATCAATAATCCCTGAATCAATAATTCCGGAAAATATCAATAATAATAATGTTTAAACCTGAAGAGTATAATTGATATTATCCAGTCCAAAATGAAATGGCAATGAAATTTATTTTATATACATATCTTCATTATTCAAATCGGAAAGGATTTAATAAAAATCGTCTGCCGCATAAACACATTGGATTTAAATCCGTTGCTAAGCGACATGATATCATTTGCTTCAAATAAATTGGTAGAAAAAATATCGTCTAAATAGTTATATTTCTATGGAACATTTGGCGACAGTTTCGTCAAATTAGCGACATTTTAAAAAATCGCCAAATTTATCGCCAAGTGGGACTGTAGAACTGACAGTTCCACTTTGCGACAAATTGACGAAATATCATCACAATACTATCCCCTAACAAAAAACCATTAATATCATTTATGTAGCGCAATTTTATCAATTTCAAGATATTTTTATAGATTTGAAAACATTTTTATCAATTTGGTGACATTTTAAAAATTCGCTAAATGTATTACTAAGTAGGATGGTTGGTCTGACAGATAAATGCTAACCAAACATCATTTTAGTACTCTCTTCTAACAAAACAAAAAAAAATTTCATTGATATGTAGAAGACCCAAGCCACACGACCAACCCGAAGGTTTATGGCAGCTGTTTGTGTGTCGTTTATATCAATTTGGCGACATTTTCGTCAATTTGGCAAAGTTTAAGAAAAGTTGTCAAATTAGCGATATCCCTCCAAATTCGTAGCTTTGAATTTGCAGATCTGAATGAAACTTTCTTATCCCGTTTCAATATACTAAATGAAAACACTACAATTGTATTAGAAGATATACCCGCTCTACTCTTTTTCTGTTTCAACAATCGGCTATATGAATTTATTGGCTAAACACAATATATGAGTTTAGTAGCTAAATACGATATAAGCTTGAAAACTCTTTGCCAAAATAAATGAAATTGATGTACGCAGTCAGCAATTAATATAATTAAAAAAAAAATCAAACCGTCCATTCATAAGATATACTTTTATATCCATTTATCCATTTATTTATTATTTAAATCGAAAAAAAATAATAAAAACATTAACAAACACATTTAATTTAATTGCGATGTCGAGCAACATGATATATCCTCCTAAAATGTTAAAATTTATTAACCACTAACAGCACACCCGTTATTCGTACGGAGTGTATAATTTAAAGAAACTTAAAGTTCGCAATCATGTGCAAATTCTGTTAAAATATTAAATTTATTGCTCCTAAAGAGAAGTTTAAGAATATATGTTCTCACTATGCAAAATTATCTTCACGATCAGATCTGAAGAATAAAACATCCTGCCCCCTTTTGTAAGCAAATTTACAGAAGAAAAAATAGGAATTGAATGAATATATGCAACCCCGTACTAATTATATTGTCGCAGATCAGAAAATATGCCAATGTGTTAGTAGAAGATTACCCGTATTACAATATGCGTCTCAAAAATATTTGCCAAAATAAAAGAGATGACGTAATAAATTGAAAACATCAATAATATCCGTACTCTTTATACCAGAAGGTCGTAATTGATTCCAATATATGCCAATATATATCAAAACATATGTCAATATACCTGTACTACTTATATTCTCGTAGATTAAAAGATATACACGTGTATTTGTAGAAGATTCGTACAACATACAATATATGAGTTTAAACAATTTTTGTCATAATAAAATAATTGCATAATAACTTAAAAATATCAATAATCCTTGAATCAATAATCCCCGAAAATATAAATAATAATAATTTTTAAATCTGAAGACCGTAATTGATATTATCCAGTCAAAAATGCTATAAGAAAAATCAAATCGTTCTTTTCTAAAATATATTTTTATATCCATTTATTTATTATTCAAATCGAAAAAATAATTATTAAAATTAACAGACAGATTTAATTTAATTGCGTTTCTGAGTAACATGATATAAGATAGAATCTTATAACATGTTAAATATGTCATG
Source organism: Amaurobius ferox (assembly GCA_951213105.1). NCBI lineage: Eukaryota > Metazoa > Arthropoda > Arachnida > Araneae > Amaurobiidae > Amaurobius > Amaurobius ferox. The sequence goes on along the minus strand of OX578141.1, from coordinate 37,554,914 downwards.
TCTTATAACATAAACTGCGAAATTAAATAACGATTTTGATTTCTCTATACTTCTCATTGTTCCGTAAAAGCTTGTTTTAAATAAACCATGAACCATGGAGATAGATTTCCCCTTTAAATCATGTTTCAAACAATTCATGTTTTCAGAAAGTGACTAATTAACGCAAAAAATCTCCCATCAAACTCAGAGATTAAATTTTAATTCACTTTCAAACGGTTTTCAAGCTTTTCGTTTGGATAAACCACGGAGTTAGGGAGTAGAACTCCACGGAAAAAGTTCCGTTTTTCATTAATATCTCGACAACCCCAGGTCTTAGAAACTCGAAACTTGGACAAAATTTATGGGGGGATATTTTAAGGCTATTCACCAAATTTCATTAAATTCGGTTCAGCCGTTTTCCCGTGATGATGAGACAAACGAAAATTTTGTTTTTTACTAATATCTCGAGAACCACTGGTCGTAGAAACTCAAAACACGGATATAATTTTAAGTGGGGCTATTTCTGGGCTACCCACAAAATTTCATCAAATTCGGTTCAGCCGTTCTCCCGTGATGGTGTGACAAACAGACAGACAGACAGACAGACAGACAGACAGACAGACAGACAGACAGACAGACAGATTTTCATTTTTATTTATATAGATTTATATAGATTATAATTGAAATCAAGAAATCAATGACTGCATTTTGTTTACACATTATGCATATGATAAGCGAAACTTCGGAAAGAGAGACAAAAGAAAATTCAGAAAATTTAGGGAAAAGTTGAAATACAGTTGATTGCATGTTATCTATATAAATAAAAATGAAAATCTGTCTGTCTGTCTGTCTGTCTGTCTGTCTGTCTGTTTGTCACACCATCACGGGAGAACGGCTGAACCGAATTTGATGAAATTTTGTGGGTAGCCCAGAAATAGCCCCACTTAAAATTATATACGTGTTTTGAGTTTCTACGACCAGTGGTTCTCGAGATATTAGTAAAAAACGAAATTTTCGTTTGTCCCATCATCACGGAAAAACGGCTGAACTGAATTTAATAAAATTTGGTGAATAGCCTTGAAATATCCCCCCATAAATTTTGTCCAAGTTTCGAGTCTCTAAGACCTGGGGTTGTCGAGATATTAATGAAAAACGGAACTTTTTCCTAGGAGTTCTACTCCCTAACTCCGTGCTTTATCCAAACGAAAAGCTTGAAAATCGTTTGAAAGTGAATTAAAATTTAATCTCTGAGTTTGATGGGAGATTTTTTGCGTTAATTAGTCACTTTCTGAAAACATGAATTGTTTGAAACATGATTTAAAGGGGAAATCTATCTCCATGGTTCATGGTTTATTTAAAACAAGCTTTTACGGAACAATGAGAAGTATAGAGAAATCAAAATCGTTATTTAATTTCGCAGTTTATGTTATAAGACATGACATATTTAACATGTTATAAGATTCTATCTTATATCATGTTACTCAGAAACGCAATTAAATTAAATCTGTCTGTTAATTTTAATAATTATTTTTTCGATTTGAATAATAAATAAATGGATATAAAAATTTATTTTAGAAAAGAACGATTTGATTTTTCTTATAGCATTTTTGACTGGATAATATCAATTACGGTCTTCAGGTTTAAAAATTATTATTATTTTTATTTTCGGGGATTATTGATTCAAGGATTATTGATATTTTCAAGTTATTATGAAATTATTTTATTGTGACAAAAATTGTTTAAACTCATATATTGTATGTTGTACGAATCTTCTACAAATTCACGTGTATATCTTTTAATCTACGAGAATATAAGTAGTACAGGTATATTGACATATGTTTTGATATATATTGGCATATATTGGAATCAATTACGACCTTCCGGTATAAAGAGTACGGATATTATTGATGTTTTCAATTTATTACGTCATCTCTTTTATTTTGGCAAATATTTTTGAGACGCATATTGTAATACGGGTAATCTTCTACTAACACATTGGCATATTTTCTGATCTGCGACAATATAATTAGTACGGGGTTGCATATATTCATTCAATTCCTATTTTTTCTTCTGTAAATTTGCTTACAAAAGGGGGCAGGATGTTTTATTCTTCAGATCTGATTGTGAAGATAATTTTGCATAGTGAGAACATATACTCTTAAACTTCTCTTTAGGAGCAATAAATTTAATATTTTAACAGAATTTGCACATGATTGCGAACTTTAAGTTTCTTTAAATTATACACTCCGTACGAATAACGGGTGTGCTGTTAGTGGTTAATAAATTTTAACATTTTAGGAGGATATATCATGTTGCTCGGTATCGCAATTAAATTAAATGTGTTTGTTAATGTTTTTATTATTTTTTTTCGATTTAAATAATAAATAAATGGATAAATGGATATAAAAGTATATCTTATGAATGGACGGTTTGATTTTTCTTTTAATTATATTAATTGCTGACTGCGTACATCAATTTCATTTATTTTGGCAAAGAGTTTTCAAGCTTCTATCGCATTTAGCTACTAAACTCATATATTGTGTTTAGCCAATAAATTCATATAGCCGATTGTTGAAACAGAAAAAGAGTAGAGCGAGTATATCTTCTAATACAATTGTAGTGTTTTCATTTAGTATATTGAAACGGGATAAGAATGTTTCATTAAGATCTGCAAATTCAAAGCTACGAATTTGGAGGGATATCGCTAATTTGACAACTTTTCTTAAACTTTGCCAAATTGACGGAAATGTCGACAAATTGATATAAACGACACACAAACAGCTGCCATAAACCTTCGGGTTGGTCGTGTGGCTTGGGTCTTCTACATATCAATGAAATTTTTTTTTGTTTTGTTAGAAGAGAGTACTGAAATGATGTTTGGTTAGAATTTATCTGTCAGACCAACTTAGTAATACATCACTACTTAGTAATCCATCCTACTTAGTAATACATTTAGCGAATTTTTAAAATGTCACCAAATTGATAAAAATGTTTTCAAATCTATAAAAATATCTTGAAATTGATAAAATTGCGCTACATAAATGATATTAATTGTTTTTTGTTAGGGAATAGTATTGTGATGATATTTCGTCAATTTGTCGCAAAGTGGAACTGTCAGTTCTACAGTCCCACTTGGCGATAAATTTGGCGATTTTTTAAAATGTCGCTAATTTGACGAAACTGTCGCCAAATGTTCCATAGAAATATAACTATTTAGACCATATTTTTTTTACCAATTTATTTGAAGCAAATGATATCATGCCGCTTAGCAACGGATTTAAATCCAATGTGTTTATGCGGCAGACGGTTTTTATTAAATTCTTTCCGATTTGAATAATGAAGATATGTATATAAAATAAATTCCATTGCCATTTCATTTTGGACTGGATAATATCAATTATACTCTTCAGGTTTAAACATTATTATTATTGATATTTTCCGGAATTATTGATTCAGGGATTATTGATATTTTTAAGTTATTACGCCATTGTTTTATTGCGGCAAAAATTGCTGACACACGCATATTGTAGGTTGTACGAGTAATCTTCTAGGAATGCACGGGTATATCTTCTAACCTACGAGAATATAAGTAGTACAAGTATATTGGCATATATATTGGAATCAAGTACAGTCTTCTGGTATGAAGATTAAGGGGATTAATTATATATTCAATTTATTACGTCGTCTGTTGTATTTTACCAAAAAACATTTGTGACTCATATTGCAAAACGGGTAATCGTCTACTAATAATCGGACATTATAAGTAGTACGTGTATATCTTCCCATATAATTTTAGCACTTTAATTTTGACATATATTGGAATAAATGACTGTCTTCAGATTTAAAGATTACGGGTTTATTGGTATTTTCAATTTATACATGTAATCTACTAATACAGGTTATATTTTCTAATATTCGCGTATATAATTAGTACGGGTCCCATACAATTTTAACGCTTTTATTTTGCATATATTGATTCAATTCCATATATTTTTTTATATTTGCTTACATAAGGGATCCAAGATGTTTTATTCTTCAGATATGTCCATGAAGATAATTTTATATAGCGAGAACAGAGATTCTTAAACTTCTTTTTAGGAGCATTATATTAAATATTTTAACAGAATATTTTGATTAAACATGTCATTTAGTATACTATAAGAATTTGGGCATGATTATGAATTTCAAGTTTCTTTATATTATATACTCCGTACGAAGAACGGGTATGCTGCTAGTCTATATAAATAAAAATGAAAATCTGTCTGTCTGTTTGTCCCATCATCACGGGAGAACGGCTGAACCGAATTTGATGAAATTTTGTGGGTAGCCTAGAAATAGCCCCACTTAAAATTTAGTCTATATTTGGAGTTTCCACAACCAGTGGTTCTCGAGATATTAGTGAAAAACGAATATTTCGTTTGTCTCATCATCACGAGAGAACGGCTGAATCAAATTTAATGAAATTTTGTGAGTAGCCTTAAAATAGCGCCCCATAAATTTTGACCAAGTTTCGAGTTTCTAATTCCAGGGGTTGTCGTGATATTAATGAAAAACGGAACTTTTTTTTAGGAGATCTACTCTCAAACTCCGTGGTTTATCCAAACGGAAAGGATGAAAATCGTTTGTTTAAAACGTCAACGTGAATTAAAACTTCATTTCTGAGCTTAGTGTAGGATTTTTGCATTAATTAGTCACTATCTGAAAGCATGAATTGTTTGAAACATGAATTTTAATGGGAAATCTAACTCCATGGTCTAGCATTTACTAAACAATGGAAAGTATAAAGAAATCAAAGTGGTTATTATTTTTGCATTTTATGGAGAAGAGATCAAAATGGTTATTTAATTTCGCAGTTTATGAGGAAGATTCTTTATTATATTATGTTGCTCAGCAACGCAATTAAATTAAATGTGTTTCTTAATATTTGTTATTATTTTTTCTATTTGAATAATAAATAAATAGATGTATAAATATATTTTGTAAATGAACGGTTTGATTTTTCTTTTAATTATATTAATTACGGACTGCGTACATCACTTTCATTTGACAAAGAGTTTTTAAGCTTTTATATTGTGTTTAGCCAATAAACTTATATTGTGTTTACCAATAAACTCATTTGTCCGATTGTTGAAACAGAAAAAGAGTAGAAAGGGTATATCTTCTAATACAATTTTAGTGTTTGCATTTAGTATATACAAACGGGATCAGGATGTTTTATTCTTCAGATCTGCAATTTCAGAGCTACGAATTTGGCGGAATATCGCTAACTTGGCAACTTTTCTTAAACTTTGCCAAATTGACGGAAATATAGCCAAATTGCTAAAAACGACGCAAATCAATGAAATTAAATTCGTTTTTTTAGAAGACAGTACTGAAATGATGTTTCGGTAGCATTTGTGGGTCAGTCTATCCATCCTACTTAGTAACACATTTATCGAATTTTTAAAATATCACCAAGTTGATAAAAATGTTTGTGAATCTATAAAAATGTAATGAAATTGATAAAATTGCGCTTTGCGCTTAATAAATGAAATTAATTGTGTTTTGTTAGGGGATAATATTATGATGATGTTTCGTCAGTTTGTCGCAAAATGGGACTATCAGTTTTACAGTCCCACTTGGCGATAAATTTGGCGATTTTTTAAGTTATCGCTAAATTGAAGAAAATATCGCCAAACCTTTCATGGAGATAGCATTATTCAGACGATATGATTTCCATCAATTTATTTGAAGCAACTGATATCATGTCGTTTAACAATGAATGTAAATCCAATGTGTTATGTGGCATACGATTTTAATTAAATCTTTTCCGATTTGAATAATAAAGATATGTATATAAAATAAATTTCATTGGCATTGCATTTTTGACTGGAAAATATCGATTACGGTCTTCAGGTTATACATCATTATTATTGATATTTTCGGGGATTATTGATTCAGGGATTATTGATATTTTCAAATTATTATACTATTGTTTTATTATGACAAAAATTGTTGAAACTCACATATTGTACGTTGCGCGAGTAATCTTCTATAAATGCACCTGTTATCTTCTAATCTACTAGAATATAAGTAGTACAGGTATATAGGCATATATTTTGATATATATTGGCATATATTGGAATCAATTACGACCTTCTGGTATAAAGATTACGGAGATAATTGAAATTTTCAATTTATAATGTCATCTGTCTTATTTCGGCAAAGATTTTTTGGACTCATATTGTAATAAGGGTAATCTTTTACTAACATACAGGTATATTTTCTAATCTGCGACAATATAAGTAGTATGGCTATATATACACACACATATATATATATATATATATATATATATATATATATATATATATATATATATATATATATATTCCCATATAATTTCAGTGCTTTCATTCTGGCATATATTGGAATCAATTACGGGTTTATTGATATTTTTAATTTATACATGTAATCTACTAATACAGGTTATATCTTCTGATATTCGCGTATATAAGTAGTACGGGTCCTATACAATTTTAATGCTTTCATTTTGCATATATTGATTCAATTCCTTTTTTTTTTGTAAATTTGCTTTCGAAAGGGGCCAGGATGTTTTATTCTGCAGATCTGCCCGTGACGATAATTTTGCATGATGAGAACAGATATTCATAAACTTCTCTTCAGGAGCAATAAATTTAATATTTTAACATAATTTGCATATGAATCTGAATTATAAGTTTCTTTATATTTTATACTCCGTACGAAGAACGGGTATGCTGCTAGTTTAAAAATAAAGTTTGTTGTCTTCGAGAACATTATTTATAATATGGAACAACATTGTTTTCCCTCTATACAAGAATATGCATAAAATGGATTTCATGATTGTGATTCATTTCATAAATAAGCATACGCAATCTATCACGGAAGCAATTGAGTCAATAAAGTGGAGGGAGGATTTTATACTTTCAAGCAAAAACTTATGGATTGAGCTGATTTGGATCCGAAAAAATTCAATGGGCTTAACGACATAGGAATGTTCTTTAACTGGACATCGATTAGAATGGTCATGAAAATACGACTAGAAAGACTCAAGTAATGGAAATGCCATGTTGATGATTGTGATTATAGAGAGTTCTTAGAGAACTCTACTGGTTATGTGACCTTGGAAAACATTAGTTTTATAACATTACTGTTGAAAGGTGTGGAAAGACAGGCATCTGAGAAAAATGTTGGTAAAGTACCACCCCTTTAACAATTACTATTATTGTGAGATATTAATATGAGTGAACCAAAATTTAATAATTAGTTATTGGTTAGACATCTCAATTTAATATATCCCTTGAATTTCATGTTAATAATTTGTAATTTCCTTAACATTGTAAAAATTAATAAAGAATAACTAATAAGTAATTTACATTAGAATTACAATGTAGTTAATAAAATTAAAGTTAACTAAATTTTATTACGCTGGCACATAAGTATTTAAGTGATATGTTGCAGCGGAAAATTGGCCGGATATTCATATCACAAATTAATGTGTTAATATAAATAATAAATCCAATTGCTTAGCTAAATATACTTTTTATATTTCAGACCCGAACTGTTCTTAATATTTACCGCCACTCTACTTAATTTCAAAATTTATCTTCACACGTATGCAGATATATGTTAATTTTCAAAACCATGCATATTTTTTTAGAAAATTATTTTTTATGAATATACTATTCCAGCGCCCTGTAGTTGATATTTCCACCCGATGCCTCTTGCTGCGCCTCTGTTATATATAGTATATATATGCATTTAATTTAAAAATCTATGTTTATATTTATCTATTTTTGATTCACCTTCTTTATTAGTTCTCCCACCATTCCATTCCAGCCAACAGTAGAAGTGGGGTCTTTTCCCCCATACGCAGAGTCATTGACCAATTTAATAACAAAACTGATCTTTAAATTATCTGCAATGAGATCAGCCAAATCTTTACAATATCCTTCAAATCTGTCATTTCCTTCCAGCTTCTGGCCTTCTTCTTCTTTCATCATTAAATAAGGCTCTTCCTGAAGCAAAACAAAGAAGTACGTGTAGTAATTTTTACTATACGACGTATGTAAATTGTAATAAACAGTAATATATAGTAATGAGGGCACATTTAGTAGATATATTACATGTATCGGGTACAAGTGACACGGGGTAGCTATGTTGATAATTAAAATTATCTGAGAATATATATATATAAATATATATATATATTTGCTCGGCAGTTTCCATATTTATTTATACATAAAATGTTTTCAATATTTTCATTTATATTGTTTTTTTTAAATTGGACACACAGCCTTGTGATAATAAATTCTTTTCATTTTCTTTAAATTTGTAACGTATCATTGTTTCACTTTTAACCCCTTAAAGTCATAATGATTGTATTATAATAGAATATATCTTAATGAATATAAAACTTACTTACAAAATGAGCGTAAAAAATTAAGTTACAAACTATGAGATAAGAACGTGAACAATCAGGCTTTATGAAAACCGCCTACGAAAACCTGAGATAATTTTCATATTAATAAATCCCCACAAAAGATCAATAGAGGGTGTTATTGCATAACTCACTGATGTCAATACATAAGATACGAATAAAGAAATAACTAGCTGATTTATTTTAAAAGGTTGTAGGTTTAGAAGTAGACAGGATATTTCCTCATATTATGTTTAGGCTTTTAAGGGCTACTAGCTAAATTTGCATCATTTGATACAACTAAGCTCAGCAAAAATGCCACCAGTAATTCTACTTAAACACGACAATAAATTCCAAGGTTAGACAAAGTGTAGTAGCAAGATCGCATATAGTAGACCCGGGTTCGATCCCCAACGCATCCCAAAATTATATACACAGAGTATGCATACTTTAAATCTGTAGGTCCGAAAGTATATCCGAAGAGGTGATGGATTAGGGAAAGTATAGTGCGGTCTCTGCATTTTACATCCCCGTTAGGTTCTGGTCTAAATTATTTGGCACTCTTCCAGCCGTCCAAACTGACCTGTTTGGGACTTCGGAGGTAGAGTAAAAAGCTGGACACTAACGTAATTTTGTTTCACTCCTCAAATTTTTTTCAGGGCATTTTTATATTCAAACTTATGTAGTGTTTGTAATATTTCCACTATAAACATAACAAAAAATTATTCACTTTCCGATTACCAAGATACTTGTCACAACGTATGTTTTATTTTCTAATCCAGTATCTTGTGGTATTCTTCTGTAATTAGGAGGTATTAATATTAATCCATCAGTATCTGACCAATGCGCCACCTATAAAGAGATAAGATATGATTTAAATACGATATAATTTTATACCTAATATGTGAAATATAGTCAAATTTTTGTATCAGATGCGGGCTGCTTTCGACCAAAAGGCTGGGCATATTTTTATCTTTGTGCGAATAAGTTTCAAAAGTTTCATCTAACATAATTCCTCAAAATTAAATTGTACCATTTAATCAGCCTCATGAATAAATTTCCATATATATGTGTATACATATCGCCCATTGACAACACGGATTTCTAATTATTACTTTTTTTATAAATATAATGCACATATTTACTAATCAAAATTTATTGTATCTCACCCTAAGATTCCCTTACACTAATTATATTTCATTTAATAATTTTAAGTTTCCTTATAGACTGCATAAGGATAACTACAAAGACAGACTGCAAAGAGTTAGGTAGTGAAATTGCAAGGAATACGCATTTGTTTGCATTTATTTTTTTAAAATATCTTCCTTGCGGTTCCTTACCTCAAACTTTTGTAAGCAATATATATTAAAAATACTGGTAATAGTTGTTATACTATTTGCAAGTATTTTGTACATGTCATCCAAAAGTTTGCATTTTACATGATTTGGATGTGTAACTTTTAACTATAGAATTTGTTTTTTTTACTATTTTAAACACTTCATTCGCTTCAGCTGTAACATTTATCTAGCGTGCTTTTATTATGATTGCATGTCCTTTAATTGAATTTGGTTCACAATATTAATTTCAAGTATAGATGAATTTTTATGTAATTTTACTATTTTGCAGTTTCCATATTATGTGCAATATGTACAGCTGCGGAAATAAAAAAGCCCCTCCCTCTGTTAATCGAGCATCGTTCAACGTAGAGAAAATTGAAAGATACCATTCGATTAGGAATAACATCCTCTACAAATTAATGTGCGTAAAATTTGCATAAGGGTTCGTCTTCATATCTAAACGCGCACAAACTTTGAAATTTTAAATGGCAGCACCCAAGTTTGACAACATAGTTGAATCTAGAGCAAAATTCAACCTGTGATATCCAATTTCAAATCATTTGGGTGAAGCGTTTCTGAGTTGTGAGTATGTAAAGTTTTGAGCTCATAATGTTAAATTAGTTTCCAAGACTTCCATTCATATCTTCTGTAATAATTAGCTGCTCACGCTGATTATTTGTATGACTTTACTACTAAACAACACAAACACATTTACATGATTTTTATTTTTGTAGAAATAATTGTTTGTATGAAATATTAATTATGAAATCAATAATCGAAAAAATATGAATACAGACCTGGATATATTTTTATTAAAATCGATTCACAATGAGTTCTTATATGTTTATATAAAATTCCAGGTGTTTCCTCCCACTAGTTCTTTCGAAATGTTTAAATATTCAGCATCACGATGAATTTAGGGGTCGTATATTAGTTTAAAAAATGATTAATTTGAAAAAGTTATATTAATTGTAATTTTATCTTTATTTAAGAAAACTGGCATTTATTTTTACCCAGTTTTAATGAAAACTTTGTATAAACAGTGTTGTATAGATGCAACCTAATAAACGTAATTCTGCTGCTGTATTGAAGGGTGAAAACTTGTATTGTTATAAATGGGATACTAATGTTACTGTAAATTAATAGCACCGGAGCTACTGCGAGTTGAAATCGCCCACCAGATGTGATAATTTATAATAAAATATATTTATATAAAACAATAACAAATGATAAAATTATGTGATACTAAACACCAACAAGACTTCAAGCGGTGATTGATAATGACGGAGGTTGCACACCGTATTTTAAATTCGTCACCAAGTTCCAACGGAGTTGTTTTGTCGCGTGATGTGATCAGCAGATATTTGTTAGTCTCATAAATTGTTTTTGAAATAGTATTATAAAATAACATTTGAAAATAAACATTTCATTCTTCTTAAATTCTTCTTTCTTTTATTGACCCTAGCACGAATGCCCCATTAGTTTTTAGCAACATACCCAGTGCGGCTTTTTACCTCTAATAATCGTGCCCTATTTGAGGCTCACATAATCCTACCCATTACAGGCCCACTGCCTTAGTAACACACACACACACACACGCACAAGACAACACCACACCCAACCATGAAAATGCTCACCCTCTCATGCAGGAATCGGACCTGCGATCCTTGGCTGTGAGGTAAGCCATAATGCTAAATGTCAAGAGGATAGATAGTTCAATAATTTGCAACAGTGCTGTGGTCAATCAACGAAACATCGCCCTTCAAATTGCGGTTTTCAACATGGAGCTGATCCCCGAAAATTGCACGTTCCGGAATATTGAATATCTTCGGATATAAAGATAGAAACGTCGTGAAATCTGAATTTGGACTAATTTGGGGTTCTAGAACTTGTGGGTGACGTCAAAATTGGATGTTGCCATTGAAAATTTCAAAGTTTGTGCGCGTTTAGACATTAAGACGGCCCCTTATTATATTTTACGCACATTAATTTGTAGAAAATGTTATTCCTAATCGAATGGCATCTTTCAATTTTCTCTACGATGAACGATGCTCGATTAACAGAGAGTGGTTTTTTTTCCGCAGCTGTACATATTTTTATAGACAGACAGTAAAGCATCCGCGGATACAAGTTTACTAAAATTAAAAATTAGACTGTAGATATGCACTTATTTTTATACTTTCAAAGTCATTTTCCTTGGGGTTCAATATCTGTTAAACAAGTTTATAGGAATTATACTTTAATTCAAAGTAATACTTTTAGTAAATTTTCACAATAGTCTTTCATACGAAATATGTAATGCATTATATAATATTGAAATATACCGATTTTGTGTATATTTAGTTGTATTAGTGCAAATTCTAGTACATGTTCTTACATTACTAACACATACTATTACTGACATATATTTTATATAAAAATAATATTGAATTTTTGGAATAGTCTATCTGTTTAGTTCAACTAGTCACACACACACACATATTCAGATTAAACGTTTTTGCAAGGGCATATTTTCTTGACGTATACGTCTTTAATAAAAATGAGTGAACCTGTGCCTTTCTCCCGTCTAATTTACTTGCAAGACATAATATTCTGATAGTGCTAGTTTTGTATATCTTATTTTAACAAAACATGGGAAAACATGAAGCACATACAATATTTTGTACTTTCATTTTTTAAACATTTTACCAAATGTTTAAGATGTCGCATAATACTTAAATTTCTTATAACACATATTTCTTATATTTCACGTAACATTTTTATGGACCTCTACTAAGTATATTAATTACGTGACTTATAGTATAAAATCACCATTAAATTTAATTTACACATAGGTTGCATATTTAAGTTTAGTTTGCACTTTGATTGTTAATTTAATTTTAAACGATTTAGGATGACTTGCTTATAACATCATATTCAAACATATTTAGTCTTGTTAGCACGTGCTACTCATAGATGTTTCGTATACTGTCTAGGTAAAAATATTTAGATACTATACGTTCTGATACTTACACCAAATTTATCAGATTTATTTTATATGTTTCATTTAAAGTTTGTTTACATATTCTCTACATGGAAACTATTCATTTGAGTTTTATACAATACTTAGACTAATTCAAAATAACTTAGACCAGGGGCGGAGAACTTTTTTGTATTCGAAGGCCACATTGAAGTAAACAGCAAGTGAAAATTTAAAAATAAAGGAGTAATTTCTTTCATAATTACCAAATTGCACCAGCAGTCTTCTACACTAAAATCTCAAGGACTGTGTGATGTCATCTTAAATAAAAACAAAAAACAAAAACAAAAAAAACTACTAAGTGCTTATTTGCTCCAAAAAGAGGATAAAACCTCATCAACTTTAAAATTTGAAAAAGAAACACGACTCAATTCTGATCCACTCCAAAAAAGAGGATGAAACTGTGAAGAGGGTATAGGGAATCAGGAGGAAGGTTTGTGCATATATCGCCACTGTAGATATATCTACGATCGCCGCTGCAAGTCAACTCTTCCTATCCCTACAGAGGACCCAAATGCAATGTTAGTAATGATTTGAAACCTAAATCAATATGCAGTGATTTAGTCCTCCAGCCCATGCATCAATTTGATATAAACATTTAAATTTAGCTGTTAAATGACGTTTGGTTGCTGATTGCTTATTCTTGGAATAAATTTGCCGTGAATCGAGTTCACCAGTTACAAATAATCTATTTTCTAAAGGACATTGTTTCAAGAAAAGCAGACTTTCAAATTGAAAATCTTTTGTGCCATCCATTTTTATAAAATGCAGGACTTTGATTCTATGTAATTCTTAATATTGTCTTTTAGTTTTGGACTATGGTTAAACTTTTGACTAAAAGACATGAAATGTGTAGGAGAAAATCCGGTCAAAAATTAATAATTAAGATAATGGCATCATGCATTAATTTAAAATGTTTTTTTTTTCAATTGGTGAAGTATTACAGAGGGAAACATATAGTGTTGTATAATATTACGCGGAAAAAATCCGATGATAGTGAAAAAACAAGAACAATTGAGTCTACTGTAAAGAATGCGAACTCCAGGGTCTAGTAATGAACAATGCACATCCAAAAGTTCAACGATTCAAGTAATGCAGATAGATAAACTCAATTAAAGACAAGCTTGATTAATTAAAAAAATTAAAAATTGAAAACAAAAATAATTTGAAAAGTAAAAATATCTTCACTTAAATAAAGCCAAGAAAAAATTGATCAAAATAGTAACGGAAACACCTATGACAGTTATAGCTAATGTGATAGATTTTGGAAGAAATCGTGTCTTATTAAAGATTAGTACTAGAGCATTTTTTTACCGAGTTATATTTTTAAATGTGCATATTGTGTAGTAAAAGTAGTATTTTTATTTTCACATAAGACCAGATAACGCGCATAGAATGAAAGTTGCGGACGATATAATACAATCCATGTTATATCACATCATCAGAAATTTCTGGACCAGAATTATTGTTTCTATTCTTATTTCGTATGAGGCTATGACTGAGTGAATTAAGCGAAATAAATCTTCTTAGGAAAATCATAAATGAGGCCCGAAATGTTTTTAATACAGCTGTATGTAACTCCTGAATTTGTTTGTTGAACTTAAAACAGTACTGAATATATATTTTGATTTATTGAAAAAAGTTCGGGAGAAAATTAAGGAATGATGTAATTAATTACACAAAAATTGCAATAGGTAAACTTGCCACATTACCATGAAATACTGACTGCATTGTGATTCAACTATAATAAAGTATGTAAGTAGAACATTCGCCCTCCTGTAAAATGTTATGCACGCTGTATGTTTTCCCTTATGTTCTTCATATAATGTTTATATTCAATCAGAAAGTGCTATTCAGTTGGCTAATTCTCTAGTTTCATGAGTGAATGTTAGCCTTTCTTGTCCAGAAATAAGCCAAAGCAGTTGCTGTGATTGAAAAAATGTGTCTGTCTGAATCATATACACTCTTTTGCAAAATAAAACGAAACACCATGAAGAAAGTGATTGTTTTTATTGAAATTACATATGCGTCATATACAGGTAATGAAATGATTACAAAATCAAGGCCACAGGACCTATCAATGGTTAGCAATTGCACATTGAATTTTCAAATTAGAAATTGGTTAAACCCCTCTGGGCTGCAATGCATGCTTATATACGGCTAGGTAAGGAGTGGTAGTGAGTTAAGTGAGTTTCCTTATGTCATCCTGCGGTACATTCTGACAGGTATTCCTCAATCGTTGCTCCAGATTTGCTACATTTATGAGTTCTCGAATCTGACACCTAGCATGTCCCATACATGCTCGATTGACGAAAGGTCCGGTGACCTTGCTGGTCAAGCAAGAGTAGTCCACAGATATTCAAGCCGTATGTGGCGTGGCATTATCTTGTTGGAAAAATACCCCAGAATGACGTGCCATGATGGGTAATGCAAACGGCCGCAGGATTTTATCAACATATCGTTGAGCTGTTAAAATTATACGTAGGAAGACTAAGGGCGAAATACTGTCGTAAGAGATAGCACCCCACACCATTACACCAGGGGTAATGGCTGTGTGCCTGTGTAAGACAAATGCTGATTGGGACCGCTGGCCCTAGCGCCTCTTCACACGTACCCGATGGTCATCTGCTGAAAGACTGAAGCTTGATTCATCGCTGAACACTATACGATGCCAGTCTGCTGACAGTCATGATGCTGGGCTACGACACCACTCCAAACGACTCTGTCGATAATGTGGGGTTATGGGCAGACATCTTGAAGTACGCCATGAGAGTAACCCCACCTTAGATAAACGCCGTGAGATTGTGGAAGGTACCACGGGTGGTATGGAAGAGGCTGTAGCACGTTGGATGGCGGACAATGATGCCGTTGGGCCAGTTCGGGCGTGTTGCACAATCATCCGATCTTGCCTCGAATTCGTGTACCTTGGCCTTCCAGAGCCTTCATTTCGCCGATGCAGCAACCATTGCTGCCAGCACCTTCGCACAGCAGTGTCCTTTCGGTGCAGGTGGCGGTCTCTTGCTCAGTATGACCGGCCAGCTTCACGCATCCCGACTATACGACCACATTCGAACTCGTCTAATTACTTATAAAGTCTTCGGCAACGGCGTAATGGCATTATTGGTTGTTTCTTTACGGAACTGTAACGCCGATAACGAGCAAAGATAAACCGTCCACATTTTTAACCTGTTTTATAGGATGCTAGTTGGGCAGTAGAAACGCGTGCTATGACCGAAGTTAACACTCATTGGCCTTGAAAATTCAATCATTTGCTTATTGGTATAAAAGAATTTGCATGCGAAATTTCGAGATGATCGGATTATGTTTTAGGGGTGCTTCGTATTTTTTGCAAAATAGTGTATATATTCCGAAAGTATAAACGAAGTGCAACAAAACATGTAGTGCATGAATAATGTCGATGCATTTAATTTATTTTACAGGATATCTTTTTAAAATGCTCATTGGCAGCGAAGCATTTTAAGCATCTCAGGTATTACATAATACTTAAAACAAAATTATCTTATATAATTAATACAAGAATACGATATAACTAATACAAGAAATACGTAGCATAATTTATTTTTATATCTGATGTTTAATTAAAATTTTTAAATATGAAAAAAATGCATTATGGAAATTGAGAAAGGGTAAGTAATAAGGAACGAAAAACAAAAATGTCGGAATTATTTATAGTTTTGTGTCTCTTATAAAATAAATTTTACTAATATTTATTTGTTAACTTTGAAGTTACTTCTTTATTACTGCAGTGAATCAAGGAAGAAAAAAAGTACATTCAAAGTTACTTAATGGTTAAAAAATACTTTTGTAAAAAATACTTTTTATACTTAAATTACTAATTAGTTTAAGATAAAGTCTACTAAACATGATTTATAATTATGCTACATGTATTAAATTAATATTTAACACATACTTTACATAGAAAATATTAACTTGATTATATTGTATATAAAGAATCTACAGATCATCATGTTACGTAAATTGGTGTGGTATTATGTAAAATACGTAAATCCAATCGAATACATACGAAGTATTTATAACAAGAACACTAAAAATAAAATTACATTTTGATCCAGAGCACACTTACCTTGACCATTTCACTATTCATCGACATTTCGACCACGTTGACTATAAAGTTTTTCCTCCATCCAAGTTCATCGAAAGTTATGTTACCAGTTAGTCCAGTAATGTCAGTCTGCAAATAATAATTATGAATTTATTTTGCTTTTAATTTATTGAAATAAAATATATGTGCATAGAATTAATCTAACACTGTATATAACTACTAAGTAATGGAAATATATTTTTATTGCAAAGGAAGGTTTATAATGACCCTGGCAGTAAAGGTGCCACAAGTAAGACTAAAATTATTAGTTGCTGTAAGGAAATGCATTAATCGCACTTCAAGGATTACACAATTTTAATAAATTAATTTTATAATTTATCAAATATAATTTTATTAAATATCAAAATTATTCATATTACAGATTGTTTAATGAATTATCTACAAACACTATTGGATTGTCTTCTTTCTGTTCCTCTAATGACTAATGAGCGATATTAAACAAGAGGAGGTCCTAATATTTATCAAATCCAGAAGTTTTGATGATTGTTATTTACTGCTACCACTCTGTGGCATCACAGACCTTTTAGATTTTGAGCCCGCCTCAAGACAACCTCCCATTTTTCATGGTTCTGAGCTTTGTTGCTCCAGTTATTAATTTTTATTGTCGCAAGATCATCTTCTACATCATTAAAGCAACTTCTGTGTGGTTGTTTACGAGGCCTAGACTCACCAGATCTTGAAATGAAGACCTCTTTGGAGTTTCTGTTATTTATTCGTTGAAGGTGCCTTTGTAACCTTAGTTATCTAATTTGTAGATTAGTAATGATATCAAAATCATTAAACTTTTCTTTGTGCATCTAATCCATTTTCGATGATTGAGCCAAAAATGAAATATATGCCTAACAGTATGTTGTTTTAATCCTTATAATTTAATTTCATTGAGTTTTGAGTTGCTGATTACATATCTTTGTGTCTCAGAATACTTCCGTCTTTCAAGATGTTACTTTAAGATGTCTGATGGTCTGGCCGTGAGTAATCCGTGGGTAATCCTCTGAAACCATATTTGTGAGACATTTATATACACTATTTTGAAGTTTCATTGTTTAATCATATACAGTATCTCTTTTATGTTCGTTACGTGGATGATTGTTTTTCCTTCTTGATTAGCCTGATGTTGCTTTATAAATTGTTCTTTCTATTATGGAGTCTATTGATTATTGCATTAAGGTTATCAAACACATACAATTTAGTAATTCGCTTCCTTTTCTGGATATACAGGTCGTTTGCGGCGAAAATTAATTTATAATCACTGTTTACTATAAGACTTTTACAGTTATGTATCGCTTTCATTATTCGAGTAATTCTTGTTAACCTAGTAATCAAAAGTTATTACATTCGATACTAATGAATCTAGCATGCTATTGAATTATGCTCTGCTTCTAGCTTATTTAGGCTGTGCTGTATTACTTAAAAGCTATCTACTTTAGAACGAGGAAAATCCAGTTAAAATATTTAGAAATATTGTTTGGATTTATTTCTATCCTTAACACTAGAACGACGGAAGCTGTCAGTTTGACAGCACAACTACTTTGAGAAACGATTCCTCCAAAACGGCTAATTCCAGTCCATTGAAATTTTATGACTTTTCTTATTTTCTTAAAGTTATTGAAAACACAGAAGAAAATTATTCTAGGTTTTACAATAAGAGAACAAATCAACGATCTTCCTAAAACGACGGCAGCTGTCATGGTAGTTATATGGTCATAATCACCGATTCCGTCGTTCTAGTGTTAAATCAGTCAAAAATTGCTAGAATTATCAATAATTTTGACTTCAAATTGATATTCTCCGCATCAAGAAAATTAATTTATCTTCTTTTAAGAAGCCTATTAAAAAGTTCAATAATTGCGGCATTTATAAAATTCCTTGTCAATTCGAACTACAGTATATTGATCAAAATGAACGTGCCTTAATTAAACCTGATGTTTTTAAACGGAAGTGCTCCAAGAAACATCAAAATTCTGTTAAAAATCAAGAAATAAATTAATCATTGATGGATGACAAGTTGCCAGTTTGATTACATTATTGTCTTCAGTCGATTTTTTAAATTCTTTGAAGTTTTTCATAACATTAAAATTCTAGTATTTATATTAATTTGTCAATGGCATCATGTTTCTCCGAAGTATACATGATCATGTCTAATTATTATTTCTACTTTTTTCTTCTCTTTTTCGATTTGCTGTCTTGACATACAATGTATCTCTTTTTTTTATTGTTTGCATCTCATATTTTCTTGTTTTCATAATAAACTCATATTTCTTTGATTTTCTGTATTTTCTCCTTTTACTTACCTTCATCACACTAGGTGGCGCTATTATATTTGGTTCTGCTGTTTAGTCATTTTCTTTTTATACGCCATAGTCTATTGCGAATTTTGGCTTTTAGCTCTAGGCTTTTCGTACACAGAAAGGAGATCAAATGATCGTATGCTTATCATTATTTGCACTGTCTTTTTTGTTGTAATCCAGCCTGTTATTCATTGTACGCACGCTATTTACTTAAAAGTGCACCATTCATTAAATTTTTTGCATACGCATTTTTAATTATTTATACCATCTGTGAAAAAATCTATAGATATTTATACCAATATATCCATGGAATTTTGAAAAACCTTGTAGGCACATTCTTGAAGTTTTTACTCGGAACACCAAAATTGTTAAAATAAAATTGTATTAAATTAAAAATGCTTTAGAAATATTATTCTGTATTAATTTTAGAATGCCACAATATTATTGTTTAGAGATCAATCAAAATGAATAATTCATTTTGAATAAAATACTTATTATTCTATTAACCGATTGGTTCTGAGAAAATACTGCTTGGTTCTTTTTAATAATGTCTTTTGTTTATTTATCTTCATTTAATTCATAGTTGACTGTTTAATTTACCCAATCCCAGAATGAAAAAATAGTCTGGATTCACATTCTTTAAAGCTTTCTTTACAGTTTAGCAACTATATTACTACATTTATTTTTAAAAAACTTAAAATTAATATAATTTAAAATTTAGATACATATAATATTTAAATTTCTAACGAACTGCTATGAATGATGCCAAAAATCCAGAACAATTTGTAGACAGTTAAAAAGAGTTTGGTGTTAGTTTTAGGGATATGATTTCATGCATTTCTCGTAAAAGAGACAAATTTAAGAATTACTCTCTTAATTTCCTTTAGTACCTTTAATTTTCTAAGGGTTGTTTTAGGACATTCAGATTATTTTAGCAGGTCAGTTTAAAATTCCGATGGTTCAATTTTTCCACTTAAGGTATACTTACCATTTAAAACAGCCAATTTGCAGCCAACTTTTTATCAGTTATACTTAGTCTGCAGAACCAAATAACATCCTTATGTTGGCAAATATAATTTACACATGCGTCAAAATGATTGCAATTCTAATTCATGTAAGCTCAAAACGTGAATAATGATTACACAAATCAATATTATTGACCTTGTTCTCATATATTTTATATGTACATGTCTACACATTAATAGTTATATATTTACATATTATTTTTTATGTTATAACTACCTGCTCTAAAATGAGATGTATAAATAATAACATAAAATATTTGTTTATTTTTATAATGCCTTAGTGCAAGTACAATTTAAATCATATACTTGTGACATGAACAGTAAAACGTAATATGTTTGATTTTATGAATTTAATTTAAATAACTTTGTAATTGAAATCATTTTTAAATCATAACTTTTGTTGAATAAAATACATTAAAACACTGTTTTACTCAATATTCTTGCTACGTGTAAAACTAATTTCGAGTTGAATACAGAAATATCGATCATATTTCCTCACATTCCACAATTCTAAGACTTTTTTTAATGCTTATCATTTCATTTATTCTTTTCAGTGTGTGTCAAACCAGTGTGTGTTTTCATATGTGTCAAACCTCAAAATGTTTATTTATCACATATCTCAGATATTTATGTACCGAATTATTCTCCAAATGTCACATTCTAAGCAAGTAAAACGAAAATTTCATTAAAGCTGACTTTCAAACCTTTTTCATGAATCTGGTAATTCGATCACCATGCTCCCAAGGCATGACAGGTGTCTGTGTGCAGTTGATGCCTTTTGTACCGTTATTGTAGACTTCACCCCGGCGAAAATTATTACGAAATATGTCAGGTTTCTTCTTCAAGAGGCGGTTGAAGGACTCGAGGATCACTCGAGTAGCATCGTACATCAGTGCCACTTCAGTCTGAGAAGTTTCATTTGAAGAGGACATTGAAGTGTCATGAAATGTTTAATGAATGCGTTAGTTCAGACATTGTAGATATACTGATATCTAATGATATATGTCTTAAATTTAAAAACAAAATTAATAAAGATGGCACAACTTTGATATACTATGTACATTTTATTTATTTTATTTATTAATCATATGCACATTCATAAACGCATTTATTATATATATATATATATATATATATATATATATATATATATATATATATATATATATATGTTCCTCATTTTAAAATCTTTATAACATAGGTAACATAGATATATAACATAGTATAACATAGATATTTTCAGTATATTAACATTTATTTTACGGTTGACATATACGATATCTTCTCTTTGGATGCAGTTTTTAACAGGTTATCACCATTCAATTTAAATTTTTATACAACATTATAGAATTTAGGGAAGATTTAATGTACAAATACAATTTTTTTAAATACAGATTTTTAAAGAATATATATAATTTATTTGCTTTTACAGTTTAAAATTATGTTTCGATTAGTTTAATAGATTGCCACACTTAATCAAATCTTTCAGAAGTCATTTCGTTTATTGTAGATTTTAATTTTGGGGAATTCATAACATTCTCACTAAGCAAACATAACTTGGATATGACATAAACAAACTTAACTTGGAAAAAACATAACTTTCAAACATAACTTGGATAACTAAAACATAATGGACAAAATTATACTACGTGGATAAAAATTCAGCATGACTCATAAGAGAAACAAAATCACAGTAGTAATAAGATTTCGAATTTCGATACACTCATCTTGCATAAAGCTCGATTTCTAAATGAAAATGTGATTTCAAGATGCAATGCAAATAAATGTAGCAGAGTAACAATTAAAAAAATTTTGACAGCATGACCAAATCTGGACTTTACCCCTAATATCCCTACTTCTTTATCTATATAAAATATTTCATACAAATACGACATTTTCGCGAGTTGAGCCGCTTTTAACTGTTTATAGTGTCCGTATCTTTTGAATAAATAAAAAAGTGTTTAACAAGGTAAAAATGTAATTTATAAAAATATTATAAAATACCCATTTTAAATTTCATTTCCAAATTGTATCTTTGTAAAACCTCTTTAATATTCTTTTCTTAAAATATTATTTAACATATTGTCTGCATGTCTCTTAATTTTCTTTTTAATTGTATGGTCTAATTAAATATCGTATCCTAGCCTTAGCTCTATTAAGAATTGCAAGCCATAATTTTAGATGCATGTTTTTATCGGTATTCGAATGCAAATATAAACCAAATATTAGGCATTTTTATCACAGGAACTAACTAACAGATAAATTGATTATGAATTACAATTAAACACGAAGATCATTTTCATTTCCTACAACAGTATTGTTTTGTAAAACGAAATCTGCCCAAGCGGAATTTTGTTTAATATGGAAACTTTTTATAAAATATCAAGGTAAAATATGCTGCATTGTGTGCATCATTTATATCTTTGTAGGACGAAAATCTGTTTAATGTAAAGCTATTTAAATATACCAAGCGATACCACTTTTATGTATTTTACTGTATTTATAAACACAAAAATATGCAATCTTGAAATTAAATAAACTTGTTGCAAAATAAGGAACTTATTATATATAAAAAAATTTATTTATAATAGGGGCCAATGCTATTTATAAAATATTTCTTTCAAAAATAAAATACTCAACGTGACTATGATTTTACGTAACACAGCTTAAATAATTCTTGTCCAGAATAAAGTTAAAGGAATCGCTAAAAATAAAATCATTATTGAAAAAAGAGTAAACTGTCACCGCAATGTGTTGTGTTCCACCTCCAGGCCATCTGTAAGGATCCAGAGACCTCCAGGCAGTTAAGAAATCTCGCACTTCTGGTCGCGTTTCTTGGAGCATTTGAAACCCAGTGGCATTGACAGCTCCATGTGGTAGCAAGGCATTGTTCCAATCATCTTCAATTATCTGCGAAACAACGAATCAATAGGACTAGAATTTATTCTTTAAACTTTGGCGATAATGCTGAAGTTTTAACCCGTAAAAAGTTTTACGAGTTAGAATGTTGTTTTCGATTAAGAAGAGTAATTTGTAAACTTAAATAACGATGTTGGAAAGATCAAAATAAATTTTTGTTCGATAAAATATAAGATTCAGATTTCTCGAAGATATTTATTTTCTGAATGTTTGAAAAATATGTTAGGAATGGTAATAAGAATGTTGTTGTTGTTGAGATCCAGACCATCCGACCTACCAGAAATGTGTAAGGTAACTGTTGGTAATAAAAATGTATTGTTATTTAATATATGTATGTTATATGACATTAGAATGTATTAGAATTCTGATACAAAATGCAAAAATGATTTTTAAAATGTGTAACATTTTTCTCGAATTCGAAGGTATTACATAGAGAGGACTAGGGTTTGTTAGCACAATGTCGTTTGTTGGCTGATGACAAATGACTGTAATATCCTTAAGTAGATGGCGTTAATCGAATAATCGCTCAAAACTGCTGCAATAATAACGACATGAATAAAAATTTCGTAAATACAGCATTAAATACAAAAATAAACTGGTCTACTAATTTCACAGGCAAATAACGACTTTCTTTTTCTGCACCGATAAAAACCGCGATCTCACGAAGAAGTATACAGTTATTTGCCTTAGAAACTAGTAGGCCAATTATTTTTGTATTTATGCTGTATTTACGAATAATTTTATTTATGTTGTTCGATGGCGTTAGTTTATTGAAGAAAATTAATTTGCCAATCCGGTGAATACATATCCTGCCAAGCCAAGCACCATTACAAACACTATCACTCTACACGAGTTGGACGTAGGTTCGTTGTATAATGTTGTTTGCTGATTTATGACGAGTAACTGTAGTATCTTAAACTAGATGGCGTTAGTTTGCCCAAGAAAATAAATGTGATTCTCCCACGAATCAGGATAGCTAAATCCCATTACGAATAATATCAAGCTACGCAAGTTGGAACAATAAATTTAAAATAAACCGTAGTAAGTAACAATTTCTGTTAGCACTTTTTAATTTCTTACATTCGAATGCATATATTGTTATGAGCAACAGTATGTGTTAAAGCAAAGCGTATTTAGTCAACTATGCTTACGTATCTAGTTTTCGGTTATTACTTATCTAGTTTTCTCTCGGTGTTCCACGGGCACACAGGTTAAATGGGTGAGCAAGCAGATCTTATTGACTAAATGTATACGGTATTTATTGACTCCGTGGCAATACAAAAAATTCATATCTAGAATACTCCTGTAGACTTGATTTTGTCTAAACAATTATATTTTCTAAAGGTAGGGCCAATAAAATATATTAAAAAAGTCAGTAAAAGAGGGGCCACATTTTAATTTTAATTATTCTTCTGTGGAGCAGACAATATAATAAGTAAATGATAATACAAAAACGACGATTATAACAAGCATATCTTTCAATGCGAAGAACCAATTAACTTTCTTTCTCAATTTTATAACTCATTATCGGAGTTTAAAGATGATACCTGGATGCAATGCGTGGCTTATATTCGTGACTCAATTGTGACTCAGGGGATTTTTAGGCACCGCAGTTTAATCACTCTTTAAATATATAAAATGTTTCAAATAAATGCACTATAATTAAGTGTTTTATGTAGTCTTGCATTTTTATGGTTTTATATGTTGTGGCTTTACATAAAACTGTTAGTCAAATTGCCCCATTTCATAATTTAACCCTAAATCCGTGGTTAATTGATTTTTATCTAAATCTCAAAATTATATAAAACTGGTTATTAAGTGTAAAATTATAAAAGAAATCACTAGTCAATAGCTAATAAACAATCCCCGCCCCCTACTGGCAAACGTATAAAATGGTTTTAAATATTTAATGGATTTTTCAAACGACACAAAGGTAGAGAAATATATATCAAAATTTTCAACATATTTTTAAACTGTAATTTTACAAATGAACGTCATCAGATTTGTTGCATATTTAAACAATCCTTTAGATTATATGCATTAGTAGATAAATTTACATTCATATCACAGTCTTTGAATTCTTGTACAGGGTGATCACATTTAAAGTATCCCTGCTTATACTCTTTTAAAGACATATCTATCAATGGAAATCCAACTAAACTTAGTAGGAATACTCTTCAAAACTTCCGGAATCGATTTACTTGAAGTATTAGTTTCAAAAATGTCCAGAATGAGTCAATTTAGCATTACGACTAGTGAAAATGAGTAACATTTGTAGACAACACAACTCTTATGATTCAATTTATGAATGTATAATCCCACTCGATACGTTTTAAATAATTGTTGCTTGTAGGAAAAGCAGGACGTCTCTTTGGAATTAAATGCTCTGCTTGAGAATGTGTTAAAAAATACAATTATGTTGATGCCCTCTAAAAATTTAAATTTTTTGCTAACATTTCTAGTTTTAATTTGTGGTTAATTTACCTCGAAAATTACGGTTTTTGTGTTCACTCGCTTTCAACTCGTTTTAACGCCTCCATCACGAATTCTTCTCTTATGGTAATTTTTAAACCATTATTTTCCTAAAATCACAATCTTAGCTCCTGAAATGTGACCACACCGATCTTAGTTGCGTTTGGATCCCTAAATATCACTCTGCAGATCCTTCAATAGCAGTTCTTTAGTTACGATCGTTCGATATATTTTTTTTTCTGCGAGTAATTTGTAAATTTATTAATTCTAATATCCATAACATTGTCCCGTAGCTTAGTTAACATGTTGGTATAAAATATGCACCAGAAGAACGAATCGTATTAGTAAGTTATTTCAAATATATTTATATAGTGTCAGATATACCCGACGTTGCCTGTGATGTGTAATATGTGCAAAATTCTAAAAACATACATATTGCGTTTTAAAGGAGTCATTTTTTAATATTTAATTTAATTATTCTATAAAAATTAACCAGAGTGATGCTCAACTCGACTTTCTCATACCAGAATCCATTTTCAGTAGTTTTTTGTTTTCGAATTTTACAAGAAAATTTTGCAAATGCAAATATATATATATATATATATATAATATTTCGAATAAATTTGGAAGTTTTTGCTCGAATTAAAAAAAATCTATCTAGTTCCAGATGTTTTGATCATAAAGCCGGATATAAAATTTCGTGAAAATTAATTCATTAATATTTGTGGCCGCTATTGTGTGCACAAAAAATCGACCGCATACATACAGACGGATATTATTCCAAAATAGGCAAAATGTGTTCAAGAGGTCTTAAAACATTTATTAGCATTAAATTCTCGAATTCGAAAATTTTTATGAACACAATACGTTCCCTATACTGTAATACATAATATGAGGAAGTGAAAATAAACGGTATAAGAATATCCGTTCTCGCTATATAGATATGTCAACGTAAACAAATTTGCAGAATGAAATATCCTAGTCCCGTTTGAAAATCAATTTACAAAAATAGGAAGTTTATATCACATGTCAGGAATGAAACTTCGAAATGGTAGCAAAAGTTATTCTTGTACTATTTTCATCCTGTTACAACAATAATTTAAATACATTTGGAAATTTATGAATTAAAAAAGAACATTTTGTTAAAATAAAACAAATGCCTTAAATAATTCAAAATTGTCAATAAATACCGTGATATTATACCCCATAGATATTTTTTCAATGTCTTTATTATTTGGATAATTTTAAAGAAAATCGCCGCCATATAAACACATTTGATTTAATCCCATTGCAAAGTAACATGATATAAGTTTCTTCATAAAGTTTCAGAAAAAAATTATTACATAATGATAGAAGAATATAAGAGATCTTTTATGGAAGAACATTTTGTCAATATTTAAACAAGTCCTTGGAAGAGAAACTCAAAACATAGACTAAATTCAACGCAGTAAATTTGAGAAAGGCATACTAAACTTAATAACAATTCGCCAAAATCTATGGATACTAAATGTATGCGGAACAGACAAACACACTTTCAATTTTATGTATATAGATGATATTTAACATTTGTTATATAAAAGTTGAAAAAGGATAAAAATCACTTACTAAACTTGTTATTAAAAAATGATAATTTCTTCTGTTCATATAGGTATCTCTTACATGATCACCCACGATATCTTGAGCAATATCTGGCTCGCAGTCAAGAACGATATATTTCCTACTGTGCCTATCTTGCTCTTCCAATCTACGTAGAAATTCATTAGCATCTGTAGAATTACTTATTCGCCTAACAACCCGCATTTCTAGCTTAAATTTGTCTGCTGTAAGGTGGAAAATTTGTTGAAGCTTTAGTAGTCCTGTTAAATAAAATAAAATACATATATTAGTGCTTATTCTCCGGACTGCTAGAAAGAAAAATGAACAAAGTTAATTACTTGTTCCTCTTATATCAAGCCTTCTGTACACTTTCCTTACGTGATTTATAAATAATATTGCAAATCTATCTTACAATGGAAGTGATACATTTATCAATCCAGCAAAAGCAAAAAATGCTGATTCAAATCGTGTTAAGAAATTGGTTGATCATAAAAAATTAGGATATCCAATTAAATTAAAAGAAATATGTATTTGAAATTATCGAAATTTTTAATGTAATTTAATTTGTGCATAATTATCTCTTTAGCGTAAATCTGTTGTTATAGATCAAAAATCAGTAAATAGTCAATGTTTGCTGTATTTAAAAGAATTTCAATGATCTGTGACAACAAAGACATGTTTTAAGAGGTAATTCTACACATATTTAATTTACTTACATTTATCAGTTTTGTTTCGAAAATTTCAAAAACAAACAACTTAGGAATCAATAGGGCACTTGGAATTTTATTATCGGGTAATTAATTAAAATTAAATTGACTGCATTAACTTTTGTCCACCTAGTTAATGTTATCTATTACTTTCATTATTATTATAGTCAGTGTAAAATTTTATAGTATGCTGTAATGCAAATGATTATTTTTATGAATGTTTGCACATTTATGAACATAAATCATACGAACATTAGATATGGTTGCATATCATGAAAATAAACATGATCGTACATTATTTGAATATTTTTGTGCAGGGATCACACACATATACCCGCAATTATATGATCAAAGGCCATTTGAATGTGCAAAACATATAAATCTAGCATAAGAAACCTCATTTTGTAATGAAACAAAAATAAACTAATGTAATTGGTATTATAAAACAAAACCGTAATAAAATAAAATGTTTGCATCAAAGCATCTAGATTTGATCTATACAACAGCTTTATAGAGAAAACTGCACAGAGATGAATTTATAAACAGTAAAATAGTGATGTTTGAAAGTATGAGTAAACCTGCCATATATATTTAACTTGAATTATATTTAAAACATTTTTAATACAGTTAGTAAAATAGTATCAAAATTAATGGCTATGCTATTCATTTTATGTAATATTCACCGGTGCTGTGTTATCAAAATATTTATATAATATTATAGGAATATCAAATTCTATTGATGGATATGAAAGAATATATATTTCCACATATACTTTACTGTTGAACAATTATAAAAATAGTTTTCAAGATATAGTGATCCCAATGGAATATATCTTACAGCTATATTACTTTTCCTATATACATTGTGTAATGCATAGAAAAAGTATTGTGACAGTGTTAGAAATTCGAATACGAAATTTTGACGGTCTTAAGAACACGCTTCAAGCATCCCTGAACTTGAAGGGAACGTTTTCGAAGGGGCGTCTGTATGTGTGTGTATGTTAATGTGCATGTTAGCGTGTGTATGTTAGTATGTATGTTAATGTGCATGTGTATGTTAATGTGCATGTGTATGTTAATGTGTAAACATCATTCGTAACATTCGTAAACATCATTCTCGTGGATCTATGTTTATTTACGAGAGAAGATACTTTGTGTAAGAGTTTTTTATTTTGACACCCAACAATTCGCCAATATTCATTTATTTATAAAGAAAATCCATTCTTTCTGCCTTTTAGTAAAGCTTGGCTATAAATTTGGAAGCATTATCGACTAATTTTGCAAATATCGTCAACTTGGCGACTTTTGTTATAATAGTGCATTATTGACGAAAATATTGCCACAATTGCAAAAATGACGCCAAATTGATGAATTAATTATTAAAATATTTTAGTATATGGACCATACTGATTATTGCGGATGCTATCAATATTCATAATTTTGTTTTGATTTGTGCGATATAAGATAATTAGATACTTACAAATAGTTTTACATGTAATCTGGAAAAGCGTCAAAATGTACAATTCAATTTTAAAAACATTATGCCATTGATCTAATACATCATTTTTGCATTGTGAAAGAAGTAAATTCACTGCTTTATGCTGGAAAATCTATGTAATGCCCTCATCAGATTTAATCATATTTCATTTCATTTTCATAAATACATAAATGTAATAAATACAATCAAATGAGTAACTAAAATTTTAATAAAGTAAAATTGGTCTGAAAACGCAAAGGTGAAATATTAAATCTGAACCCAAACTAATATATACATTTATAAGTCATAACAAAAACGTAAAATATTTCAAAACTCATTTTATCTGAAACAAAACATTAGCCACAGCAGCCAAGCAAAAGGAAGTGATTTAATCAATGGACCATTAGGTCGCATAAAACATTAAGTAATTTTGCCAAAATCTCGAAAACAGGTTTTTTAATTTAAAAAGTCAATATACTTTTCAAGAATTACTGAGTACATCACAAAAGTAAATGAAATGAAATATCTTAAAACGATGAGTATTTTTAATTTTGTAGTTTCCGCGCTATATTTAAACAGACACGCATTTCAATTATTTTACGCACGCCACAGAAACTTGAAACAAGACATTATTTTTTTTGATTAATTTACTATAAAAGAAAGGGATAAAACAACATTTTTAAAATCTTGTTTCAGATGAAATTGCTTATTAAAAAATTCTGTAACAAAATGGCTTTCAACAAATGGAAATTTAAAGATAACGACTTCGATGACTTCTCCCTAGTGGTACGTTAAGCATGTAATTATTTAAGTGTAAACTAATACATGGATTAGAAATGATAATTAATTTAGCACCTGTTAACATTCATCAATG
Organism: Amaurobius ferox; assembly: GCA_951213105.1. Classification (NCBI taxonomy): domain Eukaryota; kingdom Metazoa; phylum Arthropoda; class Arachnida; order Araneae; family Amaurobiidae; genus Amaurobius; species Amaurobius ferox. The sequence continues at coordinate 37,524,637 of OX578141.1, read as the reverse complement.
CGCTTTACTCAGAACATGGATTCTTCTAAAGAAGTTAGTAATTTACTAGCATTAGTAGATAACGTATTATGGACACTGGTGAAAGTTTTAAATTTTATAGGGCTTTATGAAACTTTGGAATTAAATCACCAATATATGGAAATTTTAAAAAATTTAAATTTTATTTGAAATCATTACATACATTAGTAATTTTATATACGAGTATGATACTAATTACAGAATGTAAATCGAGTACACGTATATTAATATTCTTTAAATAATTTATTAAATAGTGTATATAAATTTTTTTACATATAATTGCATAATTATTGAATGCTTTATCAACATATGTAATTTAAAAATTAGTTTTTTTAATTTACTAATTGTAAATATTAACTTCGACATTTTAATATTATTAATAGTATTTTTAATTATTTTCAATACAGTATATTTCCAGATATTGAATGCTTCTAATGGCTGTGCATATTTACAAGCAATTTATAAATATATTTATTTAGGTCTAATTTAATTGATTTTTATACATAAGTTGGGTTACTACAGGAAGGTAGTTTAAATTCAGTTTCAAATGACATTTTAAAGGACTCATCATAGAAAGGATTTATGTCACCAGTTACAATATGTTGGGCCACTGGATTGATGTATTTTTCATAATTAGCATCTTTATACACACAATAGTTATCTACATTAGCATCATTATCATAATCAAATGATAGATATTGAAAAATCATTATAATTAAACATGGGTCATCTTAAGGGCTTATTAACGTTACATGACTTTAAAATTTTTAAATCTTTGTTATAATTATTAAGTAAATCACTAATATTAGTAGAATTATAATGTTTAAATGATATAGCATAATAAGAATTAGAAGAGTTTCATTATGATATTTATTAATATTAAGTAAATAAGTGTTTTTTAAATCTTTGTTATAATTATTAAGTAAATCACTAATATTAGAATTATAATGTTTAAATGATATAGCATAATAAGAATTAGAAGAGTTTTATTATGATATTTATTAATATTAAGTAAATAAGTATATAAGTTTAAATGATTAGCTATTATAATAAACAAATCGAAAAAAATATTACAATGATCATTAGATAAGTTTAATTTTATAAAAGTCTCATGATTAGCTATTATAATAAACAAATCGAAAAACTTATTACAATGATCATAAGATAAGTTTAACTTCATAAAAGTCTCATACATGTATATACTTTTTCAATTTATAAGCCACAAAAACCCAGAATTTTATGATTTTCCAATTGAAACGTTATGATGAAAAGCTTTAATTTCTAATTTAAAATCCAAATTATTATTTTTAGTTTTATTATTACCACGTTTGCATCTCTTAGTAAATGTTGTATTATTTTTCTTTTTCAAATTGGGGTTTTAAGAATAAGTGGTGATAAATATAATATTTGCTATCTTCAAATTATTTTTTAGAATATTATTACTTAGATACAACCGATTTAGTCCATATGGAAAGGAATGTAATTTGTTTTAATGCGGAGACTTTAAAAGAATATCCTGTCGGCTAAATTTGTTTGGCCACGGAAATGTACTAGTCCCTCCTGCTTTATCATATGGATTTTTTGTATGCTTCGTAGTTGACAGAAACATTAAAATAAAGGAATTTAATATTATCTACTTCCATTTATATCATTAATCATTACGATATCAGAAGATAGGAAAATATGAATAATAGCCCATGGAAAACATTATCTGTTTATAATTTTTAATTAAATCATTAAAGATGAATGTAAATTAGTTAATAGATCAATGTGGTGCTTTAAAATATGGTAAAACTATATTAAGTACATGCATTTATGTGCTTAAGAAAGTACAGAAAAATTCTAAGCGGTTCCTATAAAATGAGATGTATACAAAAATAGTTATTCCTGAAGTTTAAGTAGTTTTTTTAACTGCAGCGCCTACCCTCTCTTGACTGTCTCCGCAAAATATTTTATGAAAAATAATATATATATGCATGACAATGATTACATTTTGGAAGCTTTAAAACTTCCATCGTCTCTAAAACTTTCAAAGTGTTTATCTTTAATAGCTCGCTTTACTTCCTCTAGCTCCTGCTATCTCTCCACAAACAATGTTATCAATTTAAGGTATTCAATTACAAAAATACATTTTAAGAGCGACTTCTAAGTTTTAAACTGCAATATTCAGTGGCTGAGTTTCAACTTGATCTTATCATAGCGTCTCTCTCCACTTGCACAAAAATAAAAGGAATGAAAAAGACATTTTATCATTTTTCTTGTCTGACGCTCTCTCTCTCTCTCTCTCTCTCTCTCTCTCTCTCTCTCTCTCTTGTTTTTCAGCAAAGTAATTCCGTAAAATGCACTGAATTCTTGTGATGTAAAAATCAGAATTTCTGCCGCCAACTCAAGCTTGGAATTGCATTTGGAACCATGATCTAAGCCAAAATATGCAAAGAGAAATTCACTTACACCGTATAAAAATTCTCTATTTAAAAGGTGATAGAGAAATAGTGGATCCTTTTTCTATCTAGTGGAAAATATTCTGCTAAAAGCATATTTTAGTTTTTTGCTCTTACGTCGGTCTTTTTTTATTCGGAAATGTTTTTGTATTTTTCTTTTTTATCTTCATTCGGTGCTCAATCTTCATTCCGCGGGTCCTGTTTTTTTTTAGCTTTTTGGGGGGCTGGCGAAAGTTTTTGGTCAAAGTTGCGTAAAGAAAACACATTTCAAAAGTGCGTGATATATGAAGTGGTTTAGGGATGAGATAGCAGAAATGAAAGTTTCAAGAAAAGCTGAAAAGCCGCAATGCAATATAAAAATTTCTAGTTTATGATATCTAAAAATAATAGATAAGCACATATGCATTTTAGACTTGTTTGAAGTTAATTCAATAAACACCTGGAAGAAATGGTTGTATTTTTTACACTCTATCATCTTACATGGATCTGACGTATCACAGGGCACTATATTGAACTTCTGAATAATAAATAAAGTAAAATGCATTTATAACGGAATGTAATTCTTATAGAAATGCATCGAGAATATATTTTCCTTATAATGATGTAAAATTAAAGCATTTTACTTGTGAACAGACGAATAGCACTTTGTCCTTTCTACCCATATGTAAAGATTGGGTGTTTGACACAGAATTCATCTTCCTATACACTTTTTTATGTTTTATTCCCAATTACAATGATTTTGAGCAAAATTCACGCAAATCAATTTCTTGGGGACCTCAAATATTGGCACAGAGTTTCCATTTTAACACCATCCGAAAACTCGAAAAATTATTTTTAATACAAACTCTGAATGGAATCCATAGTTTATTACACGATTTTTGTGAACTTAAAAATTATATATATTTCGTGGGTTTTAAACCTTTGGTTTTTTTATTACGATATACAGAAATTGAATTGCCATACATCCTCCATTTTTATCAGCACCTGCTTAAAATATCACAAACCACTTCGAAAAAAAATTCATATGCCCATCTATTAAATAATTTTAGTAATTTATTTCAGATTTTGACAATCTTTGCAGGCCATTTTGCAAAAAGGGTCTGTTATGTTTTCCGAATTATGCCAACATCTGATCAGTATCAGGATAACCCACAAGTTACGTAACTACTAATTCTTAACCTTTTTTAAGCAAAAGGTTAAGACATTTCGTTACACAGTTTTAGAACTAAAGTGACAAATGAATTCAGTTCCTCAAGATGAAAAACAGAAATATCTCGAGAAATCTTAGAGAAATGAGATTAGTCTTATTCTCCTCATTATCAAAGAATACGCATAAAACTAGTATTTAGCTGATTATCTGATATATTTTGTAGTATTTTATTTTAAATCTTGACAATTTTAAATATTGATAACAAATTAATCTGTCTTTTTTATGAAATGGCCCGTACTAAAATCGTACTAAAATATAACCAGCACCACGGTAACCCACAAGCAACCTATCTACCAAATGTTGTGAAATTTGGTCCATTAGTATCTCAGCTAGAAGGGATACATACGGTTTTTGCGGATCATTTCCAAAAAAGGCAGGATATTCCGAGTCATACCGAAATCTAATCAGCACAAGGATAGCTAATGGACTTAACTACCAAATTTTGTAAAATTGGGTCCATTCGTTTATCAGCCTGTGTTAATATTTATGCGGGCCATCTTGTAATAAGAAGCAAGTTCCTTTTACCAGAATCGTACTAAAATCTAATCAGCACACGGGTCACTCACAAGTGATTGCGGGTGACCTTTGAATTTTATGAAATCTGGTTAATTAGTTTTGAGTTAGATTGGATACATAACATTACACAGATAAACACACGCACACACACACATACACGCACATACACAGACGTCATGCTAAAAATAGTATTTTTTTCGTGTTCTAGAGTGCTCCAAATATGCAGATCTGCCGAAAACTCGACTTGTGATTTTCCAATAATTCCCTTATATATTACCGTGTGTACAGGAAAAGTAAAATAATAAATTCCAATGCATATAAATAACGTATAAATAAATATATAAGGATGTGTGAAAAACGTAAAAAGTGTACTTGATCGAATCGAGCCACATGGATTTAAAACGTAACTTCTTGTTTTGAAAATGTCGAAATGTTGAATATTATTTCCAGCAAAATATGTCTTTGTGTACGCACTTTGTTCAAAGATCATGTTACACATTCTAACACCAGCAGCTCTTATATCGTTAAAATAAAATAATTAGATTTGCAAGTAGGGGACTCAAATTCTGCCACTTCACCTAATAATAATGTTTGTTCAAACGTTTTCTTTAACATGCATTGTTAATATAGAAGCTACAAACAGTAGAACATGCAATGAAGTGTTAATTTAGTCTTATATGAAAATGCATTAAATATGCACCTACCACTTTGCTTAATACATAGGAAATTGTTTTTCTTCTTGTGATAAAATGTTGTAATCTATAGTATCTTGTAATTTTACATTTTTTCAATATGATGATATGCTTAGATTTTACTTCAAATATATTACATTAGTTTTTATGTATGGTATAAGTTAGGGCTATATACTGTTTGACAGTCACCTTATGGTATTGGTAACTGTTGTTGTTCCATATTCCCAAGGAAGCTAATATTCCAAATTTTGCTTATCTCGTGATGTGAAACAGAATAGTGCTCGAGATCGTCCATCAATCTACCGTTTCCGAGATATTGCACTGGATTTTAAGCAAATTTATCAAAAATTAAATTACATAAAATTAAAAAGAAATGAAATATCAATAAAAGATCGTGAAATATCCTACTTTCCCATATGAAGTATTATGCGGTAAATTTGTTACCATCCTTCTCGTTCGTTCGATTCACGAGAAAAGATACTTTTGTGATAGTTTTTCATTTTGAAGCGTGATAATTTGCAAAAAGTCGTTGCTTTGTTTGTCCGTCCATCTGTAATGCTTGGCAAAAAATTTGGTGAGAATTTTACAATGTATCGCCAACATGGCGATTTTTTTAAAATGCTGCCAAATTGGCTGAAATGAAAATAATCTCTTTATATTTAAAAGAAGTAACTGCTTCTGTTGCTGCCGCTGTTTGACAAATTTCTCGTTTCTTGAGATACTTCGCTTAGTACCGCAAAAATATAGAATATAAAAAATAAGAAATTTGGAAAGCTTGTAGAAAAAGTTTTGGGAAATACGCAGAAGCAAATAGTTTTTACATATATATTGTAGTTTATAAAATATTTATCAAAATCAAAGACATATTTGAGCTGAGAGTTCGCGTCCTGGATAGATTAACACACCATGAAATTTTACAGGCAGGAACTTATATGGGTGATTTTTTACAAGACGGAGCCCCCTTTTATTAACACTTTACAACATAGTTGAAAAGTGTTTACGACTTTGTTAACACTTTACAACATAGTTGAAAAGTGTTTATGAATTTGTTCATTCTGTCTGTCTGTCTGTCCTTTAGCACGATAACTGCCATAAAAATGACATTATCAAAATGAAATTTTAACATGTTATTCATACGGTCTGTGGGACCTATGGGAATATAAATGAATAATATCAACCAATTAGTTTTGGATTGAACCCGGGTTGAAAAAATGAAATACATTGAACCCTATGGGACCTAATTTTTCAAACATTTTTTAAGCGGATTTAAAATTCACAAATTGCTTCGAAAATTTTATAAAATGTTCAAATTATCCCATAAAATATATAAAAAAAAATTCAGCAAAATATATTCAGTAGTTTTTTAAATAAAAATTAAAATAATAATTACACCTCTTATATGAAGCGATCACGTGACCATGATATGAAACGATCACGTGACCAACTTCAAAATATAATACGGCATCCATCTTGTCTCAAAATCGCATTTTTAAAGTTCTTTTTAATTCATATTGAGTGTTGTATTCGTCGTAAAACCTCTTTATTTTCGCTTAAATTCTGTGCATCTACATACTGAAACAACGCAAAGACAATATATTTGAGTTTAAATGCGCATCCAACTTTGATTATTTCTCTAACGAAGCCTATTTTTCACTTATGTGAAATGTAAACAGCAAAATATGTAGGATGAGTTGTATAGGAATTGCTGTATTTTTTTAATGCAAAAGAATTTAGCTCATGGAGTCTGCATAGCTGATATGAAAGAAATATTCATTGACTTTACCGAGAGAAGGACGATTTTTTGCGATGAAGTTTTAAGCATAGAGTTAAATTACTTATAGCTTCATGGTCTTAATTTTTAAATAAAATAAATTATTATAGTATTGTGATGAATGACATGAATGGGAAATTATTTATGAATTAAATGCTGCTTTTTTAGAGATAGCCAGGCGTGTTATTTTTTCTATGACGTCATTTGAATGAATTTCAGTTGTTTTCGATGAAGTTTTTAAATATAATAAATTATCGTGGTATTATGATAATTCTAAAATTGTTACCGAGTAATATATCACATTTTTGAGATGTTTAAACCAGGCAATTTATATTTCAATGCCGTCATTTGAATGAAGTTCATTTTTTTTCGATGAATGTTTAAGTTTTCAAATATAATAAATCAATGTAGTATTGTGAGACGTTTTAAAATATTACCGAGGAATGTATTGCATTTTAGACATGTTTAAATAAAATTGCATTGAAGTTGGAAAGTGTTTCATAACCAATGCTTTAAGCATGATTGATCTTTCTTGTTCTATCTTAATATACACTTTGTTGGGAAATAATATATGTAATCGTAAGAAATTAAACTACAGCCGCGAAACTCTGCATGTATGTATCGTTTGAGGAGATATGCAAATGATTAGAATTTCGGAGCAAAAAATGTTTTATTAAGAAATGGTGGCAACAAGATGATGACATTTTAGTAAGTGGTAAATCCTACCCTGGCAGATATACAAGCCAATATTTGGTGCGGCATGGAGTCAATTAAGCTGCTTATGTTTCTCTGCGGAATATTCTGCCACAAATGTTGCAGTTGGTTAGCTAATTCAATGGTATTCTGAAAAGGCTGTAATTGCCATTCCAGAGGTCCCAGACGTGTTCTATTGATGATAGGTCTAGAAGCCCGGATGGCCATGGGAGGGTATTGAATCCTTAAAAACATTGTTAAGAAAATTTTGCAGTATTTGGTCAAGCGTTGTCGTGTTGGCAATCAATAGAAAAGCCAAACCCACCCAAAAGTTTATGGAAATGATGATCCGTCGAGGCGACAGCAACCCCATCAGCCCCGGCACATGCCCCCGGCGAAGTCGCAGCAACGAACACCATCCATCGGACAAGCCCCAACGCACCAAGCCGGAATCTTATCCGGTCACTCAATCAAACAAAAGCACGAAAGGAAATCACCATACCACCAGTCAGAACTCGCCCTCTGACCAGAGCCAAGCAACTTTATTGGCAAAAAAAGGTACAAACTATTCCATATTGGAAAGGAAACAAAACATAGTAAGAAACAAGAGAGATAAAGAGATCACAAAGTGCAAAACATTGATAAAAATATTAGAAGATGGGAATCTGCAATCGAGTTCAAGATGAACCAATAGTAAAAATTCTGATACAATCCCACAACAACTGGTAATCAACAGCCATAATTTATCTTGCTAGCGGTGAACAAGAGCTCCCCTTTAGGTAGACTTTGTATTCTTTGCTGGTTCAAGAATGGTGTACATAAAAGTTCGTACCGAATCTTGTATTGTATTTAACACATTCAGTGGTATTAGCAAGTGGCAAGTGGTATTCAGTGGTATTATGGCAAGAGACCGTTTTGTGATTTTCTTTACCACACTTATTACAAGCTTCCTTTGACAAACAATATTTACTTATATGTCCATACCCTCTACATTTGTAGCCTTTAAAAATACATACACCTTTAAAAATTACAATTAATTAATAATTACACCTTTAAAAATTACAATTAATTAATAATTACACCTTTAATAATTACAATTAATTAATAATTAATAATTACACCTTTTAATAATTATACATTTCAAACTAAAATATGGCATCCATCTTGTGTCAAAATCGTGATTTTTAAAGTTCTTTTTAATTCATGTTTAGTGTTGGATCCGTCCTAAAACCCCTTTATTTTTGCCTAAATTCTAGACATCTACATACTGAAACAACGCAATTACAATATATTTGAGTTTAAATGTTCATTCAACATTGATTATTTCTATAACGAAGCTTAATTTTTACTTATGGAGAATGTAAATACCAAAAGATGCAGAATGAATTGTATAAGAATTGCTGCACTTTTTTAATGCAAAATTATTTAGTTCATTTAGTCTGAAATACAGCTGATATGAATGAAACATTCATTGATTTTACACAGAGAAAAGTCGATTTTGTCGATGGAGTTTTAAGCATAGAGTTAAATTACTTGTACCTCCATGGTTATAAGTTCTTCAATAAAATAAATTATTATAGTATTGGAATGAATGAAATGGATGAAAAAAGTTTATGAATGAAATGCTGCTTTTATAGAGAGAGCCAGACGTGTTATATTTCGATAACTTCATTTGAATAAATTTCATTTGTTTTCGATGAAGTTTTCAAATATATTAAATTATTGTAGTATTAGGATAATTTAAAAAATATTATCGAGGAACGCATCGCATTTTAGAGATGTTTAAACCAGGCAATTTATATTTCAATGCCGTCATTTGAATGAAGTTAATTTTTTTCGATGAAGTTTTAAGTTTTCAAATATAATAAATAAATATATAAATTGTGTTTAGCTAATAAACTCATATATTGTGTTTACCCAATAAATTCATTTAGCCGATTGTTGAAGCAGAAAAAGAGTAGAACGGCTGTATGTATCTTCTAATACAATTACGCTGTTTTTATTTAGAACTAGCAGCATGCCCGTTCTTCGTACGGAGTATATAATATAAAGAAATTTATAATTCGCAATCATGTGCAAATTCTGTTCAAATATTAAATGTATTGCTCATAAAGAGATGTTTAAGGATATCTGTTCTCACTATGCAAAATTATATTCACGGGCAGATATGAAGAATAAAACATCCTGGCCCCTTTTGTAAGCAAATTTACAAAAAAAAGGAATTGAATCAATATATGTAACCTCGTACTACTTATATTGTCGCAGATTAGAAAATATGCCAGTGTGTTAGTAGAAGATTACCCGTATTGCAATATGAGTCTCAAAAATATTTGCCAAAATAAAAAAGATGACGTAATAAATTGAAAGTATCAAAAATCCCCGTAATCTTAATACCAGAAAGTCGTAATTGATTAAAATATATGCCAATATATATCAAAATATATGCCAATATACCTGTACTACTTATATTTTCGTAGATTAGAAGATATACCCATGCATTTGTAGAAGATTTCTCGTACAACGTACTATATATGAGTTTCAACAATTTTCGTCATAATAAAACAATTCCATAATAATTTGAAAATATCAATAATCCCTGAATCAACAGTCCCCGAAAATACCAATAATAATGATGTTTAAATCTGAAGACCGTAATTGATAATTATCCAGTCAAAAATGCAATGTCAATGAAATTTATTTTATATACATATTTTTATTATGCAAATCAGAAAAGATTTAATAAAAATCGTATGCCGCATAACATATTGGATCCGTTGCTAAGCGACGTGCATTTGCTTCAAATAAATTGATAGAAATCATATCATCTGAATAATGCAATCTCCATGGAAGGTTTGCCGACATTTTCGTCAATTTAGCGATAACTTAAAAAATCGCCAAATTTATCGCCAAGTGGGACTATAGAACTGATAGTCCTATTTTGCGACAAATTGACGAAACATCATCACAATACTATCCCCTAACAAAACACAATTAATTTCATTTATTAAGCGCGATTTTATCAATTTCATGATATTTTTATGGATTTAAAAATATTTTTACCAATTTGGTGATATTAAAAAAATTCCTTCAATGTGTTACTAAGTAGGATGGATGAACTGACCGACAAATGCTACAGAAACATCATGTCTGTACTCTATTCTAAAAAAACAAATTTAATTTCATTGATTTGGGCCATTTTTATCAATTTGGAGACATTTCCACTAATTTGATAAAGTTTAAGAAAAGTTACCAAGTTATTTAGAGATATTCCGCTAAATTCGTAGCTCTGAATTTGCAGATCTGAAGAATAAAATATCCTGATCCCGTTTCTATATACTAAATGAAAATACTAAAATTGTATTAGAAGATACATACACCCGTTCTACTCTTTTTCTGCTTCAACAATCGGCTAAATGAATTTATTGGGTGAACACAATATATGAGTTTATTAGCTAAACACAATATATGAGCTTGAAACCTCTTTGATTAAATAAATGAAAGTGATGTACGCAGTCCGCAATATATATAATTAAAATAACAATCCAACCATTCATTTATAAAATATATTTTTACATCCATTTATTTATTATACAAATAGAAAAAATAATAATAAATATTACCAACACATTTAATTTCATGCCATTGCCGAACAACATGATATAAGATAGAATCTTCCTCATAAAATGTGAAATAAAATAGCCATTTTGATTTCTTTATACTTTTCATCGTTGAGTAAAAATTTGTGAAAGATGAACCATAGAGGTAGATTTTTCCATTTAAATTCATGTTTCAAACAATTCATGCTTTCCTATAGTGACTAATTAATGCAAAAATCCTGTACCAAACTCGGAAATAAAGTTTTATTTCATTTTGGCGTTTTAAACAAACGAATTTCATCCTTTCCGTTTGGATGAACCACGGAGTTGGAGAGTAGATCTCCTAAGAATAAGTTCCGTTTTTCATTAATATCTCGACAACCCCTGGTCTTAGAGACTCGAAACTAGGACAAAATTTATGGGGGGCTATTTCAAGGCTATCCACAAAATTTCATTAAATTCGGTTTCGCCGTTTTCCCGTGATGATGAGACAAACAGACAGACAGACAGACAGACAGACAGACAGACAGACATATTTTCATTTTTATTTATATAGATATACTAGCAGCATACCCGTTCTTCGTACGGAGTATATAATATAAAGAAACTTGAAATTCATAATCATGCCCAAATTCTTATAGTATACTTAATGACATGTTTAATCAAAATATTCTGTTAAAATATTTAATATAATGCTCCTAAAAAGAAGTTTAAGAATCTCTGTTCTCGCTATATAAAATTATCTTCATCGACATATCTGAAGAATAAAACATCTTGGACCCCTTATGTAAGCAAATATAAAAAAAAATATGGAATTGAATCAACATATGCAAAATAAAAGCGTTAAAATTGTATGGGACCCGTACTAATTATATACGCGAATATTAGAAAATATAACCTGTATTAGTAGATTACATGTATAAATTGAAAATACCAATAAACCCGTAATCTTTAAATCTGAAGACAGTCATTTATTCCAATATATGTCAAAATTAAAGTGCTAAAATTATATGGGAAGATATACACGTACTACTTATAATGTCCGATTATTAGTAGAAGATTACCCGTTTTGCAATATGAGTCACAAATGTTTTTTGGTAAAATACAACAGACGACGTAATAAATTGAATATATAATTAATCCCCTTAATCTTCATACCAGAAGACTGTACTTTATTCCAATATATATGCCAATATATGTCAAAATATATGCCAATATACCTGTACTACTTATATTCTCGTAGGTTAGAAGATATACCCGTGCATTCCTAGAAGATTACTCGTACAACGTACAATATGCGTGTGTCAGCAATTTTTGCTGCAATAAAACAATGGCGTAATAACTTAAAAATATCAATAATCCCTGAATCAATAATTCCGGAAAATATCAATAATAATAATGTTTAAACCTGAAGAGTATAATTGATATTATCCAATCCAAAATGAAATGGCAATGAAATTTATTTTATATACATATCTTCATTATTCAAATCGGAAAGGATTTAATAAAAATCGTCTGCCGCATAAACACATTGGATTTAAATCCGTTGCTAAGCGACATGATATCATTTGCTTCAAATAAATTGGTAGAAAAAATATCGTCTAAATAGTTATATTTCTATGAAACATTTGGCGACATTTTAAAAAATCGCCAAATTTATCGTCAAGTGGGACTGTAGAACTGACAGTTCTACTTCGCGACAAATTGACGAAATATCATCACAATACTATCCCCTAACAAAAAACAATTAATATCATTTATGTAGCGCAATTTTATCAATTTCAAGATATTTTTATAGATTTGAAAACATTTTTATCAATTTGATGACATTTTAAAAATTCGCTAAATGTATTACTAAGTAGGATGGTTGGTCTGACAGATAAATGCTAACCAAACATCATTTCAGTACTCTCTTCTAACAAAACAAAAAAAAAAAATTCATTGATATGTAGAAGACCCAAGCCACACGACCAACCCGAAGGTTTATGGCAGCTGTTTGTGTGTCGTTTATATCAATTTGGCGACATTTCCGTCAATTTGGCAAAGTTTAAGAAAAGTTGTCAAATTAGCGATATCCCTCCAAATTCGTAGCTTTGAATTTGCAGATCTGAATAAAACATTCTTATCCCGTTTCAATATACTAAATGAAAACACTACAATTGTATTAGAAGATATACCCGCTCTACTCTTTTTCTGTTTCAACAATCGGCTATATGAATTTATTGGCTAAACACAATATATGAGTTTAGTAGCTAAATACGATATAAGCTTGAAAACTCTTTGCCAAAATAAATGAAATTGATGTACGCAGTCAGCAATTAATGTAATTAAAAGAAAAATCAAACCGTCCATTCATAAGATATACTTTTATATCCATTTATCCATTTATTTATTATTTAAATCGAAAAAAAATAATAAAAACATTAACAAACACATTTAATTTAATTGCGATGCCGAGCAACATGATATATCCTCCTAAAATGTTAAAATTTATTAACCACTAACAGCACACCCGTTATTCGTACGGAGTGTATAATTTAAAGAAACTTAAAGTTCGCAATCATGTGCAAATTCTGTTAAAATATTAAATTTATTGCTCCTAAAGAGAAGTTTAAGAATATATGTTCTCACTATGCAAAATTATCTTCACGATCAGATCTGAAGAATAAAACATCCTGTCCCCTTTTGTAAGCAAATTTACAGAAGAAAAAATAGGAATTGAATGAATATATGCAACCCCGTACTAATTATATTGTCGCAGATCAGAAAATATGCCAATGTGTTAGTAGAAGATTACCCGTATTACAATATGCGTCTCAAAAATATTTGCTAAAATAAAAGAGATGACGTAATAAATTGAAAACATCAATAATATCCGTACTCTTTATACCAGAAGGTCGTAATTGATTCCAATATATGCCAATATATATCAAAACATATGTCAATATACCTGTACTACTTATATTCTCTAGATTAAAAGATATACACGTGTATTTGTAGAAGATTCGTGCAACTTACAATATATGAGTTTAAACAATTTTTGTCATAATAAAATAATTGCATAATAACTTGAAAATATCAATAATCCTTGAATCAATAATCCCCGAAAATATAAATAATAATAATTTTTAAATCTGAAGACCGTAATTGATATTATCCAGTCAAAAATGCTATAAGAAAAATCAAATGGTTCTTTTCTAAAATATATTTTTATATCCATTTATTTATTATTCAAATCGAAAAAATAATTATTAAAATTAACAGACAGATTTAATTTACGTGCGTTTCTGAGTAACATGATATAAGATAGAATCTTATAACATGTTAAATATGTCATGTCTTATAACATAAACTGCGAAATTAAATAACGATTTTGATTTCTCTATACTTCTCATTGTTCCGTAAAAGCTTGTTTTAAATAAACCATGAACCATGGAGATAGATTTCCCCTTTAAATCATGTTTCAAACAATTCATGTTTTCAGAAAGTGACTAATTAACGCAAAAAATCTCCCATCAAACTCAGAGATTAAATTTTAATTCACTTTCAAACGATTTTCAAGCTTTTCGTTTGGATAAACCATGGAGTTAGGGAGTAGAACTCCTAGGAAAAAGTTCCGTTTTTCATTAATATCTCGACAACCCCAGGTCTTAGAAACTCGAAACTTGGACAAAATTTATGGGGGTATATTTCAAGGCTATTCACCAAATTTCATTAAATTCGGTTCAGCCGTTTTTCCGTGATGATGAGACAAACGAAAATTTCGTTTTTTACTAATATCTCGAGAACCACTGGTTGTAGAAACTCAAAACACGGATATAATTTTAAGTGGGGCCATTTCTGGGCTACCCACAAAATTTCATCAAATTCGGTTCAGCCGTTCTCCCGTGATGGTGTGATAAACAGACAGACAGACAGACAGACAGACAGACAGACAGATTTTCATTTTTATTTATATAGACAAACGGGATCAGGATATTTTATTCTTCAGATCTGCAAATTCAGAGCTACGAATTTAGCGGAATATCTCTAAATAACTTGGTAACTTTTCTTAAACTTTACCAAATTAGTGGAAATGTCTCCAAATTGATAAAAATGACCCAAATCAATGAAATTAAATTTGTTTTTTTAGAATAAAGTACTGAAATGATGTTTCTGTAGCATTTGTCGGTCAGTCCATCCATCCTACTTAGTAACACATTTAAGGAATATTTTTAATATCACCAAATTGGGAAAAATATTTCTAAATCCATAAAAATATCATGGAATTGATAAAATCGCGCTTAATAAATGAAATTAATTGTGTTTTGTTAGGGGATAGTATTGTGATGATGTTTCGTCAATTTGTCGCATAATGGGATTATCAGTTCTACAGTCCCACTTGGGGATAAATTTGGCGATTTTTTAAGTTTTAGCTAAATTGACGAAAATGTCGCCAAACCTTCCATGGAGATTGCATTATTCAGATGATATGATTTCCATCAATTTATTTAAAGCAATTGATATCATGTCGCTTAGCAACGGATCCAATATGTTATGCGGTATAGGATTTTTATTAAATCTTTTCCGATTTGAATAGTAAAAATATGTATATAAAATAAATTTCATTGACATTGAATTTTTGACTGGATAATATCAATTACGGTCTTCAGGTTTAAACATCATTATTATTGATATTTTCGGGGACTGTTGATTCAGGGATTACTGATATTTTCAAATTATTATGGAATTGTTTTATTATGACGAAAATTGTTGAAATTCATATATAGTACGTTGTACGAGTAATCTTCTACAAATGCATGGGTATATCTTCCAATCTACGAGAATATAAGTAGTACAGGTATATTGGCATATATTTTGATATATATATATGCATATATTCGAATCAATTACGACCTTCTGGTATTAAGATTACGGGGATTTTTGATACTTTCAATTTTTTATGTCATCTCTTTTATTTTGGCAAATATTTTTGAGACACATATTGCAATACGGGTAAACTTCTACTAACACACTGGCATATTTTCTAATCTGCGACAATATAAGTTGTACGGGGTTGCATATATTGATTCAATTCCTTTTTTTTTGTAAATTTGCTTACAAAAGGGGCCAGGATGTTTTATTCTTCAGATCTGTCCGTGAAGATAATTTTGCATAGTGAGAACATATATTCTTAAACTTCTCTTTATGAGCAATAAATTTAATATGTTAACAGAATTCGCACATGATTGCGAATTATAAATTTCTTTATATTATATACTCCGTACGAAGAACGGGTATGCTGCTAGTGCAATATATATATAAAAATCTTCCTAATAATTGCAATTCTAAATTTTAAGAATTTATTGATTGGGACGCAAACCATGGGTTTTAAATTGTAAAATATTAGTCTCTAATGATTATAATCGTTTAATATATGAACTATATCGGATGCTGGCTATATTTCGAAGTTATATATATTTCAAGTTATATTTGCACTGAATGAAAATTAATTGGGTATTTTGAAAGAGTTGTACATGTTATCATTCAGAAAAGTGTGCACGCTGAAAATATTATGCTGATTATATTGTTGATTTTGTACATTCTTAAAAAGTGCTAACTATGTGAAATACGTTGCGGTTAAAGGGACAAGTACGTTTTAATAGGGCGTCTAGGTTGCAACAAATTAATTGCGTTTGTGAAGAGGTGGTATAGTAATTAGTTTTAGATAGGAAGTTATATAAGAATTAATCATTGTGACAAGCTTAAAGTCTTGTTTTTTCATGTGCCCATTTAGTGATGATTCAATGGTTGTCATAGTGACAAGATTCGACGTTACTATAACATATTTCCCGGCAGTTAACACATTTTTAAGAATCAAGTTATGAAAGAAGCAATGGTATTGCATTATATAGAGAAAGTCATGTTCTGCCCACGTCACATTTTATATTTTATTAATTTTGTGATCCTTATTGTTAATTTTTAAATACGTGGAAATGAAGTTATGAACATGCTGTTTTAAAATTGCATTCTTTCAGAGTTTAAATTTTTATTTTAATGATAATGTAGTTTTGGAGATGTACTGAAAACTAATGTAATAGTTGCGGAATGCATGTAAAGCCATTCAGGTTATTATTGGATTTGTTATAATGTCCTCCCTCCTTAAATACTAAAATAATACGTAAGGATGAATATTAGACCATGTCTTTTCTATCTTATGTAATTGAATAGAACAACTTCAAAGTTTCAAGCGAAATATTGAATCTATTTTGGAAAATCAGATACGTTCACTATTAGAAACTAAAAACTTATTCAATGGTATAAAATCTGTCATAAAAGTGCCATTGATATTTGTACAAAAATCGACTGTTAGAAAAGATTTTCAGTGCAAGATCACAAAATACACTCTGTTGTAAATAAAAATATTAAACTACAGCCGCGAAACCCCGGCATGCAAATGTCATTATAAGACCAAATGATCAAACTCTCAGAGTCAATGATGTTTTATGGATCATGTTTTTAGGATCATGTTGTCATGATGTTTTATGGATCATGTTTTTAGGATCATGTTGTCATGATGTTTTATGGATCATGTTTTTAGGATCATGTTGTCATGATGTTTTAAGGCTAAAGCCATTATTGATGACCGCCATATACATATGTAGATGAGGATTGACCAGCGTTCTAATCATGCATTTGTTGTCGAGGAACACACGATCATCACACATAGTGTGACAGTCTGGGGAGTCATCTCGTGGGACAACCGATCTCATTTAGTTGTGCTGCAGACCCATCTAATGGTTCGCTTGTATGTCAACAATATTCTACAGACGATTCTTCTGCCTATGCTGTCAAGTCACCAAGTCTCCATTTACTAACAAGACAATGCTCGACCACCTCACAACTTTCTCAACAATGTATTTGAGGATTTATTTCCCGACCCATAGCCTACCAGACCCACAGACCTATCGCCAATAGAACACGCCTGGGGCATGGTGGAACAGCAATGGAAGCCTTCTTTGAATATGAATTTAATTAGCTAACTAGTTGTAAAATTTGCGACATAATCTTCCGCAGAGGTAACGTTAGTAACATAGTAACTGATTTGATTTTATGCCGCACCGAATATCGACTTATACAGCTACCAGGGGAGGATTTATCACTTACTAAAGTGTAATCTTCTTGTTGTCACCATTTCTTAATAAAACATTTTCTTAATAACGCCTAAATTCTAAGTATTTGCATATCTCCTCAAACAATACATATAGGTTGAATTTTGTGGCTGTAGATCAATTTCTTATGGGTGCATATATTTTTTTGCAACAGAGTGCAAAATAAAAGTGAAAGTAGAAATTAAATGAAAATGTTACACTCTAAATAAAACAGTTATATTGCATCTCCGATCAACTAAATTTATACAGGGGTAGAATATGATAAATTTTATACAGGGTGATTAAAAACAAATGGACCAAACTTTACGTGGTAGTAGTACATAATAAACCAAGCATTTTTCGTCATAGTTTACTGGGTCCAAAATGAAACGTAAAGGCGTTAGAGGGCGGTTACTCGTTGGGAAGCGGTCACTTCGCAAACATAAAAGCATCATTTTGGTTGAAGAAGAAAACCATATAGCAAATTTCATCTGAGGAAAAATAAGAAACCTTATTTAAATTTTCGCAATACCGAATTTACAACCTAATAAGTTTGCTGTAGTTATTCGCAGTTCCGACTTGTGAGACGATGGAAGAATTTACAAATATTTAAAAATCCGACATGTATTTCATCTATCGAGCTGCAAATGGGAATGACAGAGAAGCACAATGACTGTACGGAGAACGTTTCCACCATAAGTGGTTGCCCAATCGTAAAACATTCGAACGTTTGCATCAGCAATTCTGGCGATCGGGAAATTGTTCGAAATGGTCCCATAACTTAGCATCCACGATCGCCCGATCTGTCGTGTCTTGATTTAATTTTGTGGGCATATCTCAAGAGTCTCGTCTATGATACTTCCTTTGAATCTCGTCGCCAGAATTCCGGCCGCTTTTGGCGAAGTGCCCGATATGCCTGGTCTGTTCGAGAGAGTTCGCCAATCCCTTCATCGGCGCTGTGAGACGTGCATTCAAGTTGGCGGTCGCTCTTTTGAGCCATTACTATAATTAGAAGTTATAAAAGGACATTTGATAAACATCAAGCCATTCTTGTGTTTTCGTCTCACCTCAACGGTTTCATCATTAAGCGCCCACTGGCGCCTTTACGTTTCATTTCCGACCCGGTAAACTATGATAAAAAATTCTTGGTTTGGTGTATACTACCACCTCGTAAAGTTTGGCATATCATTTTTGAATTACCCTATATACTACCATGCAACAAGAAAATATAAAATTATAACTAAATATAGCACACCTCTGTGAACATTTTAAAATTTGGAGAAAATTATAATGTGTTACAAAAAAAATAATCTTAGGTAACTTAACTTTCCGAGATGAAATAATATTGAAAATTTACACAGTCGAGTTGAAGCAGTTTTTTAAAAATATATGTTAATTTATTTGACAAAAATCGAATAAACTTGCACTTAATTTTCTGTTCATTAGTAAATCCGTTAAAGTATAAATAAAATCACTGCTGTTCATTTTAATCAAATATCAGATAATTATTTTTCATTAAGGCACTTTTCTTCTGAAGATCACCTGAAAGTTTTTACAAAGTTCTCAATTCAGAATGTAGTTTGAAGAAAATCAATTAAGGCTTCAAATACTAATTAGCTTAAAGTATTCCTGGATTTCATTTACTTTGAGTTAAAACCTTTGTATGGAAAATCTTAATGTGACATTTAAAGCTTAGGTTTAAGAAATGTTGCTTTCAGTTCAGATTGTTGTTGCTAAAGTTTGATTAACACCGTAAATTATTTTATTATTATACCAGTTTGTTTAAACATGTTATGATATTAAAATTTCATACCACATAATTAGGATAAACATTTTTAGCTTTTCTACAAGTTTTATTAGAAAAAAATATTGGAATGGAAGCCATACAAAGCGCTCACGCAGCAGGTTAATGTCACTTATTTAGGGCTTATCACGACTGCTGCGCTGGTGCACCTGGATCGTAAAAGTGGACTGAGAACCCTATGCGGCGGCTTTGTAATTAAGGTCGCGCAGCGTCTTAGGCGTGTTGCGGCTGCTCAGCATACCAAATACAATATGCTTATTTAGAGCGTAGTCTCTTAGCGGGTGCGAATTTTGTTTATATGCTTAAAAAATTGTTTGGTATAAAAAAATAACCACTAGAAGTGGACAATGCAGTTAGGATTACATTAATGTTTGAAATATGAGAAATCCAAGTAAGCTTCACACGATACTAAAACACATGTCCTTCAGATGATTTCCTTTAAGAAATATTATGTTTTTTCGAGTCAAGAAAAAATTTATTTTGGCTCGCGGAAACTAATATAAATTCCTAGATTTTCTAGATTCAAATACGTATCTTTATTCAAATTCCCGGAATCGAAAACGCAGACACTCATAATGGTATTTCTGCGAGCTGGAAGGCCCACCTGGGGCAATACAGTTCACTATCTGAACTTCATATGCATAGAATCTGGATTTAAACGCCGTCTGTAAAGAAGGCATTGATATTCAGATTAGTACTGAATACATGTTAGAATATCGCTCACGTTAAAAGCAGATCTCGTTTGCATAAAAGAAGAGCGTCAAATCAATACCAATAGAATCACATTTGATATCTGAAAGTATAAAATCTGATGTGGACAGTATATGGTTTTTCTTATATAATGAAATTAATTTTTCTTTTACAGTGAAAAAATGATGTACAAGATCCTCGGTACTGTTTTTATAGCGTGAAATTATACCTTTGGCCCTTTTCGGAATGACAACAGGTAAAACTATTTAGAAGTACCTAATTAACTTATATTTCACGCAACTCTAAATTAATAATTATCAATAGTGATATCCTCAATAAGCAATATAGTTTATATATCAAAACATATTAATAGTAAATTCCTCGATTTGGAATCATTTTTGGAATTTTGAAGACACTTTCATCAATATGGGGCGAAATATATAGCCATTTGGTGATATATCGCAAGATTATTCGCAAAGTTCGCCAAATGTATCGCCAAGCATTTCAGACAAACTGAGAGAAGAACATCTATTATATGTAGTAGAAAATATGCCCTCCATATGACGAAATTCAAAATTTGCAAAACATTACCTCCCATTTATCTTCATTTTCATCAATTTGGCGTCATTTTGAACATTTTCGCGACATTTTCATCTATGTGGCAACATTTTAAAATATTGCATATCGTCAAATTCGTCGCCAAGCGGTGTAGAAGGACGGACGGAGAAAGGGGTTATTCTTATAATCCATTCCTATGTTCTTTCCACGATTTTGAATTTTTATCAACTAGTCGTCATTTTTATTGATTTATGGTCATTTTTATCAACTTGGTGACAGTTTCGTCAATTTGGCGATATTTTGAAAAGTCGTCAAGTTGAAGGTATTCGCAAAATTCGTAGTTAAAATTTAGACAATTGTTATGGATGAAGAAATAGTTTATTCATATAGTAGATATATGACTATTGGCATCTAAATACAAAACTACAACCCAAAGTATCTTCTCTCATAAATTGAACAAGCTAGATCAACGAGAATGATGTTAAAAAATTTATCGCATAATATTTCATATGAAAAGTAAACATATTTTTTATTTTATAATGTAAGTGACCCAAATATGGGCATTACACCTAATATTGGCACTGCTGTAAAAAAGACACAGATATTCATCAGTTATCTATCTCCGATATTTTAAAAAGACCAACATAAAAAAGGCTTTAAATTATCCAGCTGTAAGACTGGTGAAATCGTTTTTTCCAGAAAAAAGGTACCCAAGCATAAAGCAGCTGGCAAGTCCAAACGAGCAGCTAAGCCGAAACTAGCACCCGAGCCTAAACCCAAGACAAATGTAATATCAACTGTTGCAGTTCAGTCGTCCTGCAGTGGTGTATCCAGCTCAAAAGAGTCCTGCTATTGTGTACTGTGTCGTCAAGTAAAACAATTAGACAGCATACAGTGTAATACGTGCCGTGTTTGGGCACATGAAGAATGTTGTGACCTTACAAGTAAGGAAAAATTTTATATATTTTTATGTCGATCTTGTACCGACTCCGATTAAAGTTTTACGTTGATTTAAGGTTTTTTTAGCATACTTTTTAAGGGTGCCCATATTAGGTGCAAAGGTTCCAAATATGGGCATAGGTTCCCAACATGGACACTATCCATTATTAGCACCTATCTGATGTTTTTAACTCAATTATCATTTTTTCCCTGTTATTCCCTGCAAGGAGAATACATCCACCAATTTTCAACTTTTTATCTGCTAAAACAAACATTATAATAGTTAAAATGCTTGGGTGTGCCCATATTTGGGTCACTTACCTTATGATTTTTTGATAAATTTATTTGAATAATGTGAAATATCTCGAGAACGGTTCAAGCTAGCGTTCTAAAGTTTGTCAATAGTTTTTCTACTAAAAAAATTACATAAGAAATGATTATTTACATAACTTTATTGACGATTTTTTGATGATTTTTTCAAACTTTCATTCGAAAATTTTGCAGTCTTCCGAGCATTCGATTGCATTTAAAAACATTAAGCTTCCAGCATTCAAATGTAGTAACTTTTTTACCAAATTTCGTTCGTTCAAATCCCGCCATGCGTTCGTTAAATATCGTCTCCACAGGCTCACTGACACACACATACACACGCACACACAGAGAGAGAGAGAGAGAGAGACATCACCTCAAAAATGCTTGATTTGTGTTCAGGGTGCTTAAAACGTACTCTCCCGTTGAAAACTCAAATTCGAATTTTCGATCCCGTCACACTACTTTCCTTATACATTATACTATGTATATAACGAAATAAAACTTTTTCCTTAAAATTCTTTGTGTAATAAGAAAAACTTCGGCTTACTACCGGGCAGCTGGATTTGTAATTTCTACAGCGCAGCTGAATAAATATGTTTTTTAAGTGTACATAGTTAACTTTTCATAATGAACATATTCCTTTTTGCAGTCCTCCAAAAAATTAACTAATGCGTCTGATAAATTTAAACGAGTCTTATACACAAAATATATTTGTTGGAATTTTCAATCATTCTATCCCTTTATGGAATCCAGTCATACGTGTTTAAACTCCAGACACAGAAAATAAATACATTAAGAAAGACGCTCACGTGCCTAACTAGATAGATGTGTCAGTATGATGTGGCAAACACAAAATAAATATTTCAGCCCTGAAGATGAAAGGATTTCTTCGTTCAGTATTAAACTGACATCACGTCATGTGCTCTCCGTTTCGTGCGGATATAAGTTTAAAAATGTTAGACGTAAAATGCGTTACGTGCGATCTGAAAACCTCTTGAAACTATGACAGAAGCAAAAAACTTCATTTTTACGATAAGTTCTCTAGATAGATATTCTATTTAGAAAATAAAAAAGGGGTCGTAAATGTACAAAGTACATTACATACTTTATATCGCTTCTGTTTAAAGCTGTTTAGAGATTACATGTTTTTAAAACGTTCATTAAATGTAAAACTACAAGGATATTATTTATTCAATATAAAATACATTTTACCGTATCACTATACATATAATTTTAGGAAAAAGTTAAAGCATTAATTAAGAAAAAACAGCATACTTCGCATTTTACATTCCTTATAATACATAGTATATGTTAAGGGGAAAATATTGTGATGGGGTCAAAAACACATTTCTTGAGTTTCGATGGTTAGGGAGTCCCTGAATACTAATCAATTTCCAATTATGCTTCTGCATATGTCTGTTTGTGGACACGATATCTATTAAAATTAAATACAGAGACTTACTCAAGACTTTTTCATACCAAAATCAATTTTAGAAGTAGATTTTCTTTTGCAAACTTTTCAAGAAAAATTTGCAAAAATCTGTATTGTAGGTTTGAATGATCACGATTATAGCATGTTACTCTTCATATTAAATGGCTTGAAAAATATTTTGATCGTTACCAAGACTGACAATGTACCGCCTCGGGGATGTGCTATCAATGTCAAGAACACAAAAATTGTATGGCAGCTGTTTTTCACTACAGTGATTGAAACTATTAAGTTCCAGGATCATTGAGCCATAAATAACCCATTTCAAGCATAATTATGTCAAATTTTGTCCTATGCTATCATGTTAAGAAAATATAAAATTTTGAATGCATTTTAAAGTTATCATTTAAGATTCAAAAAATTCAGGTTCTAGATTTTTCGCTAACACATCTGGACAAAATGTTTCGTGAAAATCCATTAATATTTGTAGCAGCATGATTTGTGGCTGCCACAAACAATTGACAGACGACAGACATACTGACATTACTCTAAAAATAGCCCAAACGGGTTCAGGGGGTACTAAAACATATATTGGTATCAAAATCTCGAAATCGAAAATATTCGTCAAAACAATACTTTCTCTATACTATATTCTATAATATCAGAGAGTAAAAATGGATCAAGGGTAATAAAGTTTGTTACGATTACTACTTTAAAAACATAATTATTTTTAAAGTTGCTACAAAAATAGTCGTAGTTTTCATTTAAAAGTGAATGGCATTAATTATAGAACTTAAAAAAGAAACAGTCACTAAATATTGCATTTTTTTATCTTTAATAAAACAAAACAAAAATATTGTAAGAAAATAAATCTGCTCATTATTAGTAAATGACTGGGTGCTTGAAAGGTACTTTTAATCTGATATTTACATATTAAACTATTTTACTTTTCTCATAGAGAGAGATACATTTCTCGAGCGAATTGAACAATTCTCATAATATTTTTTATTCTTATTCTAAGCCATAACAAAATGCTTATTGAGTTTCAGAGATATCGAGTTATAAAAAGTTCTAATTGTTTTCTGTACATTTAATGAGTTAATGTACATTTAGTGTCAAGTTGGATATATCACATATTTTATGTGCGACAGCAGTATTGCTATATGACAAGATTTAGGCAAACTGCGTATACGATACAGTGCTCCAACGCAGATCAATTTTTCAGAAATCGATATATATATATATTAAATTATATATATTACATATACAGGGTGTATATAAACTGATGGACAAACCGGTAAGGGGTTATAGAACGCACCAAAACAAACAACTTTCTTAATACAATAAGGGGTCGGAAAGCAACCGGCGAGCCGCGAGAGGGCGCTTTCTTTGGAATGGATGAAACGTCGAGTCGTCAAAATGGAGAACACAGTATATCCGCATGCTACACGTTCCAGATGCCACCAGCAAAGGTTCTCTGTGAATGTGTGGACAAAGATTATCCACGAACAATTAATTGATCCGTATTTGATACCAGAGCGCCTAGACGGACAGAAGTACCTCACCTTCCTCAAGCAGGTGCTGCCAGATTTATTACGTGTTGTACCAGCAAATCATCGAGTGATTATGCGGTTCCAGCACGACGGAGCGTCAGCACATTACACCAGGATTGTGCTGAAATACCTGGGCATTGCCGTTCCGAACAGATGGATTGGTCGTGGTGATTCCGTTGCGTGGCCTCCCAGATCTCCCGATCTGTCCTGCCTGGATTTTTTCCTCTGGGGACAGCTAAAAAGCCCCGTTTACGAAACGCCCATCGAATCACCAGAGAACCTTGTCGCCCGAATTAGCGTTGCAGCTGCAGACGTTCGTGAAATGCTAGGAATCTTCCAAAGTGTACGCGATTCAGTCCGTCGCCGTGGTGACGCCTGTTTCGCAGTTGGTGGTCATTCATTTGAGCATTTGTTCTAAACATTTTGTCAATAAATTTCCATTATTCATCGTCACTGTATTCGTCTTCACTTCACTCCATTTTAACGCGATGTTTCATCCACTCCCATAGAAAGCACCCTCTCGCGACTCGCCGGTTGCATTCCGACCCCACATTGTATTGTGAAAGTTGTTTGTTTTGGTGAGTTCTATAACCCCTTACAGTTCTGACAATCAGTTTATATACACCCTGTATATACAGGGTGTTCTTAAACTGTTTTGACAAAATATGAGGGGTGATAGTATCGATCAAGCCGAACAAAATTTACTAAACCTAGGGTCGCATTCCACTCTGAGTGTTAGAAAAGCGTAAAGTTAAAGTTGAACTTTCAATAGTGGAAATAAGGAGAATTAACGTAATCATAAGTTGCACAATCCCATTTATTTACACCAGAGAAAGACTCAAAGTAGATGCTCAAAGTGACGGCCTAGGGTGAAGTTGCACAATTCACACCGGCGAATGAACGACTGGCGCACTCTCTCAAAGACAACTGGTGCCGTGTTTATCCTGTTCTCTGCAACAACGATTCTCGCGACGAGATTTTCTACGGAGTCCACAGGCGGGGCGCGGTAGCCCATTGGTTAGCGCGCTGGAGTTGCACTCGGTTGGCCCGGGTTCGATTCCAGCCACTGCCAAAACTGCCGCCGTGTTCATGCGGAGTACGATCACGTTAAACATGTGGGTCCGAAAGTCCTTCCGAGAGGTTGGTGGTAGGGGAAGGAGGGTACGGTCCCTGTGGATGCCTCCCCCACTGGGTTCCGGTCTAAATTGGGTGGCACTTCCCGACCGTCCAAACAGTTACCTAACACCTTTCTGGTAGGTCGGACGGTCTGGGTTTCAACAACAACAACGGAGTCCACAGGCGTATCGTACACCAATGATTTTATGTGCCCCCAGAGGAAGAAGTCTAGTGGGTTGAGGTCCGGTGTGTGTAGGCCAAACCACGGGTCCACTATGTCTAATCAGCTAATCAGCTGCAACTGCGGTGCTGCTTCTTGTCACTGGAAATTTGCATACAGTACATGCTTGACAGTGATGTTCTGGAGATGTGATACTTCTCCGACACGGCAGCTATGTCGCCCGAAGTGCGACTTGTACTTGTTGGACATGTTTCGAAGTTACTTTTTCTGACACTCAGAGTGGAATGCGACCCTAGGTTCCATAGTAAATATTGTTCATCTTGATGGTTCTATTACCCCTCTTATTTTGTCAAAACAGTTTACGAATACACTGTATATACAGGGTGATTATAAAAAAACTTTGCTGATATATGAGCCCCTAGCGATCATACCGATAGGAAACGGAAATAAATTTCGGATGCAGGTATTTTAAGGTATGCGCTCAAAAATAATGTGAATAAACAACAGTCCTGCTCTCACAGTTAGTTGCTCTCACAGTTAGTATTAGAACTCAGCCTGCTGAATCTCCTTCGAAAGGAGAAAAATAGATCAAGGTATGCAGATTTCCAGGTTCAGCATAAGACACCGTCATGATTGACGTCATCGCCATAGGAAAAAGAAAATGCATTCTGATTTGAGTTCCGCTTGCTTTCTTCTACTTTGACTTGGCCAACATGCCGCTTGCAGTGAAACAATTAGGTGAAATGGTAAACCTCTATTACCTGAATGCGCAAAATGCCGCGGAGGCATTGCGTGTCTACCGCACAAACCATCAACTACGACGAAGACAGTAATCTGTAAAATCTGTACGGAACTTAATACGCAAATTTTAAGAAAGTGGTTGCACATGAGATTTATCTCGGTCTGGACGACCTTCCGTTCCTGTCGAGGTTGTTGCAGAAGTGCATGAGATGATAAGCGAAGGTCATATTGCAAGTGCACGCGGTGTTTCACGCGTGCTGGATTTGCGAATTCTACGGTCAGCAAGGTTCTGCGTTCCGTTTTCCACATATTTCCGTATCGATTCCAGCGTCTCCAGATATTGCGATATTGCAAGCGGGTGATAACCAACTACTCTTAGATTTTGCTAATCAATTACTCATCCGGCATGACGATGATAACAGATGGCCTTTACGCTTTCTGTGGACGGTCGAAACACATTTCTCCTTGACTGGTAACGTGAATTCGAAGAACTGCGTGCACTGGGCAGACCAAAATTCCCATGACGTCTCTTCCGTTACACCAAGCAAAGCGACTGCGTGGTGTTGGATAATAAGCACCTTTATCTTAGGCCCTTACTTTGTTGAAGAAGTTACTGTCGCAGGTCTACGCACGTGTACTGTAACGAGTGTTCGCTATGAAGCAATGTTGACCAATTGCGTCATTCCCATATTGCAACAGTGAAATGCCCTATATGACGTCGTGTGGATGCAAGATGGCGCTCCCTAACATGTCGGGGGTTCTGTGAAACGTTTATTGGCACAACAGTTTGGTGATAGAATTATCTCCAGACATTTCATGTTTCCGTGGCCACCCAGGTCCCTCTATCTCACTCCAATGGATTTCTGGCTGTGGGGATACATGGAATCCAAAGTGTATGCAAGCAATCCGCAAACTCTATTTGACTTAAAAGATGCCATCACACGTGAGGTTCAACAGATTCCTCTTGCAATGGTACGTGCTTCAGTGCCATTCACCATCTGTCGCATGCAAAGTGTCATCGTGAGTGAAGGCGGGCTTGTGGAAAATTTGTGAAACACAATAACATATTTTGCTTTTCAGTTTTTGGTCTGTCCTTATTGGTTGGTTTCACTTTTTTCTTAGACTCTGCCTAGTGCTGACGTTTTTCGTGCTGCAGGTACCGTTTCAACACCATCTATGGTTATTCACTGTGAAGATCACATTCCAATAAAAAAAGGCGGGGTTGATATTTGAAAATTAAATTTCGAAATTGTGTCACTGTAACCCTAACTGTGAGAGCAGGACTGTTGTTTTTTCACATCATTCTTGGGCGCATACCCTAAAATACCTGCATCCAAAATTTCTTTCCGTTTTCTGCAGCGATATGATCACTAGGGTCTCATATATCGGCAAAGTTGTTTTTATAATCACCCTATATATATATATATATATATATATATATAATTATATATATATATATATATATATATATATATATATAATTATATATATATATATATATATATATATATAATATATATATATATATATATATATACTATGTAATCTATCTCTTTCTTCAGAAACTAGCTTTTCTGTTCATTTTGAATAGATTCTTGGACTTGAAAACAAATTTATTCTAAATGAACAGGTCTAGTGCTTATCCACATGTATTGCTTTAATGCTTGGTTATTTTGTGTTTTTCAATTTTCGAATTCTCACCAATGATATCAGTTGAACATATTTAGCTTGGCGACTATATATATGCATTTCATTCTCCTCTTGATTCATGTTTCTCTATTTTTTACATCCTTTTATGGTGTTATCATTTCTTACGTTAAGGTTTTATGACTTGCAACTTCTCTTTTTTCTATCATTGGAATTTCATATTATAATATATATATATATATATAGTAATAAAATATTGTTGCATGCAATGTTTCCATATCATGGAAATAATACGGAAATAATTTTGTTTCCGTATGAATTTTATTTTCCGTTTGGGACTTTCTTTCCTGAAATTTCGAGATTTAGAAGATATAATGCTTTTGAAACAAAAGGCGAATGAAGAAAAAGCGGTTAACCTTAAAGCCTGTTTTTTTCTTTTCATAATTCCACTGAAAACTCAGAAGACATTTTTGGAAAAATACCTTGAAGAAAAATTATCAAGAGAGCTCATGTGATGATACCTCGTGAAAGTTATATTCCTCGAAAGTTCACTGCTTCAAACCTGCGGAAGGGCTTAGGTCCTTTTTATCTTCCACGCTGCACTTAAATTAGAGTCTCATAGGTTTGTTCAGTTCAAAACACTCCTCTATATTAAAACTATAGAGATAGTCTCTACGATTGTCAGGAAAATAGAAGATCTTAAACTCTAGCAATACTATTGTACTTACGAATCCAGTGCCACTATGGAACTTGTCCTGAGTACATCCTGACGACACTTTACTTGCAAAAATGTTTATTTAAAAACACTGCAAACTAAAGGACGAAGTTTCGGTACAAAATACAATACAACATAAACATCGCTAACTTGGCGATATTTTCATCAATCTGGGGCGAAATATATTATAAATATTTCGCCCCAGATTGACGAAAATATCGCCAAATGTTCAAAAATGACGCTAAGTTAAAGAAAATGATTTCAGTTTGATGAATTAAGTACCGAATTGTCAATTTAGAGTTGTGTGAAATATAAATTAACTACATACTTCAAAATAGTTTCATATTTTGCCATCTGAAAAAGCCCCAAATGTGCAATTCATTGTTTAAAATATCGTGCCTTGGATCTTATACATCATATTTTCACTGTGAAAGACTTGAATTCGTTGCATTATATAGGGGGAGTCATATGTTGATCACAGCAGATTTTTACTATTGAAATGACGACGGTTATCCTTATACCACTTTCTTGCAGAAGAACAGGCAACTCATAATGAGTATTACAACATAGTCATAAGAGTATTACAACAAAGTTAAGTTACAAGAAATTGCCTCGTCTTTGTTTTACTGTGTTAATGTGTTTAATTGAAAGGCAATACTACTAGTAAATTTATATTGCTTCTCTACAGTCACATGATTCAGTATCTACACGATCATATTTTAAATCGGAAATTGGAAAAGAACCTGAAGTGGCAATCTTTAGTGAACCTCTACATCGTCTGAAATTTGATACTGAATTCAAATCAGTCATCATCTGGCCTCTATCTATATCAGATCTCGAGACATATGCGCTTAAGATTTTGTATGAGAAGCAATAGTATGGGATTTTTTTCCACCAATAAACAACTTAGAAGCTATATAATACATTTTTAAAATTTGGGAGAGGTAAGCTGAGTTAATGAGTATATTATTTCAGTTATAAAAATTCCTAATTATATGAAATACTACCAATAAGTGTAAAATATTTAAGGTGGTAAAGTGGCCAGGTCATGTTGATAGTCAGCGAATACCAGGTTTCCTTAAACTCCATGGCACATTATTCTCTAAATGCTACGAATGCTTACTTTGTTAGTACGCCCATGTTCTTAATCAATAAAATTACATACATACATTACATTGATATAGTACTTTGTTAGTACTTAATCAATAAATTTCTCTTTCTTCTTATAAATACTGAAAATTGGATAGAGTTTTGAAATTCACTGAAATGGAGTTTTTATAGACTGCTACACACTCAAAAATGAGTTGATAACAATTTCTATATAGTCTAAGACAGGGGTTCGCCATCTTTACATAAATGCGTGCGACCGAAATCCGAATTAAAAAATTTCTGTGCCACCAACAGAAATATATTTTGTATAGAAATAGGAAGTCAATATTTATTTAAGTTATTGCCAGATATTATTTATTTCCTAAAAATGAACAAAAGCAATAAATATCAGCAAATATGGTTAATATTCATTAAGTAATATGATTATTGATTACCAGTGCAATTATCAATATTACTAAATGTAATAATTGGGCTTGTTTGATAGAAATTAGTTTCGTTATGTCTGGTTCTCACACTTGTCAGATTTAAGACATGTTTACATTGAAAATAAATATTATTGAAAATCAGCACTATTGGGTGACAATTTTATGCTGTATATTTCACAAATTGTACACGTACCACCAGTCATCTTTTCACATACCACTAGTGGTACGCGTACCACCGGTTTAGAATCGCTGGTATAGGATAATAAGTCATCCAAATAATTGTTATGAACATGCTCAATATACGAAGGTTGGATAGTAGTAACAAAGCAGCACTTATCAGGGAAGATGATCAGGGCGCATTCTAGATCGAGTATAAGAAAGCACTTCAAGTATTGGAGGAGTGTTTGAAGTGCGTTTTATTTTTAATTTTTGTATTTTAGAAACTTCCAACCATGGTATTTCTCTCTAATTTAATTGCTTGAATCAACCTTTTAAAGATAAATTAGACGCTTAGTTATGCTGTTGATACCTTCAGAAGTCTATTGCCAACCATACAGAAAATAATGAGTACGTCGCAAAACTACGATTCAGGATTTACTTCTATATTTCCATTTTATTTCACATACATTATTTTTTCTGTGTAGTATTACACTAAAAATATTCTCATGCTTTAAATTATTGTTTTCATATTTCTCAGGAATTAATTGTGACAAATATTTCCCTGGTAGCATTTCATTTAGAGGCTTCATTTTTATTTTACAAATAATATTTGAATGACAATAAGAAGACACGACTTCATACTGCTAACTGATTAGAACAATGACCTGTAGGCTTCCAAACTGAAACTCGAGATAACTGAATATAATAAAACTGAAATAAAGTCATGTTGGTTTATACCTCATCCAAATGTCGATATTATACATTTCTATTTCTCTCTTTTTTGTCTTTATGAGCGAATTATAAAGAAAATCTACTCGTCGTGAATCAAGGCTATGTCTCCCAAGAGTAACTCAAAAACTGAGACGACTTGATAAACTACGAATATTCTGCATAGTAAAACATAAGTTTTCTCCCAAAATAAATAATATTGAAAAAACGATATGGGGATAGTCATCGCACAAATCATGTTTTATTGCCACAAATGATAGAAAGGAAAAATTGTAAGAATCCTCACATTTTAGGGCGTTCAGTCCAACAGGTGATCACAATCACAAGTCTGCTCTTTTTCATGTCCTCTGCTACACACAATGATTCTAGATTTTCAATTCAAATTTAATTTATTACACAACGAAAAGTATCTGATTTTGCGTTTTATCGCAGTGCCAGTAATGTGCCCCCATAAGCATATTACATTATTTTATTTTAAATGTAACTAAAACACCACATTTTAAATTTCGTTACGACATGGTGAGGGAGTAAATTAAAATTACATTATATTTTTTATAGAAACAGCATTGTTAAATATGATTTTTACCCATGGTTGAACTACACACTATCTTATTGTGTAGTTCACAATAGTGTTGTGTAATTCACGCACACTC
Source organism: Amaurobius ferox (assembly GCA_951213105.1). NCBI lineage: Eukaryota > Metazoa > Arthropoda > Arachnida > Araneae > Amaurobiidae > Amaurobius > Amaurobius ferox. Next base: position 37,491,809 of record OX578141.1, on the reverse strand, counting down.
ATAATTTAGAACAAGATTTTCTTGAAGCCTTTCCTTCGCATTTTGTGTAGGTTCAACGTAGGATGACATTTCCATGTCTGCTAATTCAACCGCTTTTAGCATCTTTTCACCAAAAATTTCAAAATTAAATCATGATCTAATATTTGCGTTAAGGGATTTGCTTTTGACCATAGTCAAATCATCATCCACAGTCAAATCATCCACAGTCAAATCACCCCCTTAGCCATTTAAATATATATTATTTAATAATCAAGACGTTTTGGCAAGTGCACACTTTCTTTTTAGTAAAACACTTTCTAAGCAATTGCAAAAGTAATGTCAGTTAGAATTACAGTATGTTTAACAAAAAGTGTATTGGAATACTTTAAATAAGGTGTTAAAATTTACTTTTTGAGTGATTTTAAAGTTTATATAATTTCCTGTATCGATGGAAATATATGTTAATTAATCAGCTCACACGCATATGCGTTGTATAAAAGTATTTATGAAATCTTTGAAATTAAAGATTGCCGAGTTATACAAATACAGTACAATAATACCGAATAAAGAAGAAAAAATGAATTAGCCATAAAACTTATCGAAAACCAACATGCATCCAATTTTATAAAATAAAAGCTTTCGATCCGATGATTATTTGATGATTCGTAATAAACTATTTCCCTTGATATATATTTTTTCAAATACCTATCCTAAAACAACTCAAGAAATATCGAGAGAGCGATCTTCTCTTTAAACCATGTGAAATAGCGTTAAACAATAATTCAGTGAGAAAAGAGCTCCACCGATTTATCTTCTTACCACACCGCTATTTAGAAGCCAATAAGTCTACACAAAAATACCCTTAGGAAAACAACTTTATTTCATTGAAATTTATTTTGTTTAGCAAGCATGAATTGCAACCTAACTTTTATTTAACGCACAAACCTTTAAAAACGTATAACGTTTTAATCTATACCCCCATCTGTTGTTATATATACTATAAAAGAAAAAAGCGCCTGAACTGAAAATAAATTGTATTTGGGGGATACCATATTGTATTTTTTTTATGTTATTTGTTTATAAATCATTTAGATATAACATAGTTTGTTGGTTGTATCACGTTAGAAATGAAAAAAAATGAATAAAAACATGTAAACTGGTATTAGTTTTAAAAAACCTGATATGGGCAGCAAATTACTTTCTCTACATAATTCAATGATTTTGATTCTTTTATAGCTTCATAAAGATATAGAAGATATGTACATATCTTTAAAATAGAAATATTTTGAAAATTTGGATGAGCATTTTGAAACTTTCTGATAGACCTCATACAAATCTATACAATAATAGATTATTTGAGCTTCCCCCTCATTCGAATTTACATCATTCTAAATATAGGAGCTTGGATGTTAAACAAATTCTTATTGAAACTGGTTTTACTTTTATATGGGAGAAATGGTCTCTCTCTCTCTCCCTTTCTCCATTGCTCTCCATATCTCCACAACTATCTCCTTCTCTCCATCTCTCCCCATCTTTTTCTATCTCTCCCCATCTCTCTATCTCTCTCCATCTCTCTCCATCTCTCTCCATCTCTCTCTATCTCTCTCGCCATCTCTCTCTATCTCTCTCCATCTCTTCCTCCATCTTTCTCTTCATCTCTCTCCATCTCTCTCGTCATCTTTCTCCATCGCTCTCTATTTATCTCCATCTCTCTCCATCTCTCTCTCCATCTCTATCTCTCCATCCCTATATATCTCTAGCCAAGTAGTTCATATATTATACGATTATAATAATTAGAAACTGATATTTTATTATAAAAAACTTATAGTTTGTCCTTCACTCAATAGATTCCTAAAATTTTAAATTGCACTTAATATAATGTTTTTACATTTCAATATTGTATTTAATATTTCCTTGTTTATTTCTGGGATGAATCTCACTACTGAGACAACCGTTGAATCTTTGTTAAATGGACGTATAAAACGCAGGGATTAGATCCATCATATGCATTAAATCTTATTCCTTCTTTTCGAAAACTACAATATATAATGCAATATAATACAACATTACAATATGTAATAAAATATATAATTGCAATATATAATACAATATCAACTCTTCAAGAACCGAATTAATTTGTGACATTTTCGATTCCCTAATAAAATGTATCTGTCCCACAAAGCATGAAACTCACTGTATTTTGAATCAAGAATATTAATATTTCTACGCGACAGTCATTAACAAGTAAATTGAATTTGATTTTTGAATGTATCGACTATTCATCAAGTTGGCATCAATTTCGTCAATTAATTGTCATTTCTGCCAATTTAGTTTTCGTTGTCGTCCACTGTTTTTTCCAATTTGGCGATATTTTCAATAAGTCAACCACTTCCTTTGTCATCTTACCGCTTAATTTATCATCAAGCATTACAGATGGATAGATAAACGACGAAATACATTTTGGCTAATTGTCGTGTGTCAAACTAAATAACTAATACAGAAAGTATTTTCTCTTGTGAATGAAACGAACTAAATCTAAGAAAAGGATATTAATATGTTTATCGTATAATATTGCATATAGAAAGGGAACGTATTTCACAATAATTAACCTTTTAATTTTCTGCAATTTCTTATAAAATTATTTAAAAAACGAGCAATATTCCAAGAATGGTTTTTGTTAGTGTTCTAAAGTTTATGTCACTCGCTTTATAATAAATACTAGCAGCATACCCGTTCTTCGTACGGAGTATATAATATAAATAAACTTAAAATTCACAATCATGTGCAAATTCCTATAGTATACTAAATGGCATTTTTAATCAAAATATTCTGTTAAAATATTTAACATAATGCTCCTAAAAAGAAGTTAAGGAATGGCTGTTCTCGTTATTCAAAATTATCTTCACGGGTAGATCTGAAGAATAAAATATCCTGGCCTTTTTGTAAGCAAATTTATAAAAAGTATGGAATTGAATCAATATATGCAAAATAATAGCGTATTGTATGGGGCCCGTACTACTTATATACGCGAATATTAGAAGATATAACCTGTATTAGTAGATTACATATATACATTAAAAATATCAATAAATCCGTAATCTTTAAATCAATAGGCAATAATTAATCCCAATATGTGCCCAAATGAAAGTGCTAAAATTATATGGGAAGATAAACCCGTACTACTTATAATGTCATAGATTAGAAGATATGTCCTAGTGTTAGTAAAAGATTACCCGTATTATAATATGTAGTCTGAAAATTTTTTACCAATATATAACAGATTGCTTAATAAATTAAAAATGTCAATAATCCCTGCCATCTTCATACCAATAGGCTTGATTCCAAGAAGGCTTGACCAGAAGGCTTGATCCATGACCAGAAGGCTTGATTCCAATATATGCCAATATACATGCACTTTTTATATTCTCTTAGATTAGAAGATATACCCGTACATTTGTAGAAGATTACTCGTACAACGTACAATATATGAGTTTCAACAATTTTTGACGCAATAAAACAATGCCATAAGAAATTGAACATATCAATAATCTCTGAATCAATACTCCCCGAAAACATCAATAATAATAATGTTTAAACATGAAGATCGTAATTAATATTATCCAGTCAAAAATACGATGGCAATGAAATTTATTTTATATACATATCTTCATCATTAAAATCGGAAAAGATTTAATAAAAATCTTCTTCCTCATAAACATATTAAATTTAAATCCGTTGTTAAGCGACATGTTATGATTTGCTTCAAATAAATTGGTGGTCAAAATATCGTCTGAATATCTCTAATGAATGTTTGGCGACATTTTAAAAAATCGCCAAATTTATCGCCAAGTGGGACTGTGGAACTGACAGTCCCACTTAGCGATAAATTGACGAACCATCATCAAAATATTATCCCCTAAAAAAACACAATTTCGTTTATTTAGGGCAATTTATCAATTTCAAAATATGTTTATGGATTTATAAATATTTTTATCAATTTGGTGACATTTTAAAAATTCGCTAAATGTGTTACTAAGTAGAGCGGTTGGACTGACAGACAAATACTAACGAAACACCATTTCAGTACTTTTTTTTAACAAAACAAAATAAATTTCATTGATTTACGTTATTTTTATCAATTTGGGGACATTTCAATCATTTTGGTAACTTTTATGAAATTTGCCAAGTTAGCGATATCCAGCCAAATTCGTAGCTCTAAATTCGCAGATCTGAATAAAATATCGTGATCCAGTTTGTATATACTAAATGAAAACACTAAAATATTGTTAGAAGATATACCCATTCTACTCTTTTTCTGTTTAAACAATTGGATAAATGAATTTATTGGGTAAACAAAATATGAGTTTATTAGCTAAACACAATATATAAGCTTAAAACCGCTTTGCTAAAATAAATGAAAGTGGTGTATGCAGTTCGCAATTAATATAATTAAAAAAAATTAAACCGTTCATTTATAAGATATATTTTAATACCCATTTATTTAATATTCAAATCGAAAAAATAATAATAATCATTAGCAAACATATTTAATTTCATTCCTTGGCCGAGCAACACGATATAAGATAGAATCCTCCTCATAAAATGCGAAATTAAATAACCATTTTAATATCTTTATACTTCTAATCGTTAAGTAAAAGCTTGTGAAATACAAAACATGGAGGTAGATTTTTCCATTTAAATTCATGTTTCAAACAATTCATGCTTTCAGATAGTGACTATTTAATGCAAAAATCCTGCATCAAACTCAAAAATAAAGTTTTAATTCCCTTTGACGTTTTAAACAAACGATTTTTATCCTTTGCGTTTGGATAAACCACGGAGTTGGAGAGTAGAACTCCTATAAAAAAAGTTCCGTTTTTCATTAATATCTCGACAACCCCTGGCCTTAGAGACTCGAAACTTGGGCAAAATTTATGGGGGGCTATTTCAAGGCCACCCACAAAATTTCATTAAATTCGGTTCAGCCGTTCTCTCGTGATGATGAGATAAACGAAAGTTTCGTTTTTTAATAATATCTCGAGAACCACTGGTCGTAGAAATTTCAAACATAGACTAAATTTTAAGTGGGGCTATTTCTAGGCTGCCCACAAAATTTCATCAAATTCGGTTCAGCCGTTCTCCCGTGATGATGGGACAAACAGACAGACAGATTTTCAATTTTATTTATATAGACTAGCAGCATACCCGTCCTTCGTACGGAGTATATAATATAAAAAAACTTATAATTCGCAATCATGTGCAAATTCTGATAAAATATTAAATTTATTGCTCATAAAGAGAAGTTTAAGAATATCTGTTCTCACTATGCAAAATTATCTGCACGGGCAAATCTGAAGAATGAAATATCCTGGCCCCTTTTGTGAACAAATTCACACACAAAAAAAGAATTGAATCAATATATGCAACCACGTACTACTTATATTGTCGCAAATTAGAAAATATGCCAGTGTGTTAGTAGAAGCTTAAACATATTGTAATATGAGTCTTAAAAATATTTACCAAAATAAAAAAGATGATGTAATAAATTGAAAGTATCAAAAATCCCCGTAATCTTAATACCAGAAGGTCGTAATTGATTCCAATATATGCCAACATACATAAAAATTTTGCCAATATACCTGTACTACTTATATTCTCGTAGATTAGAACATATACCTGTGCATTTGTAGAAGATTACTTGTACAACGTACTATATATGAGTTTCAACAATTTTCGTCATAATGAAACAATGGCATAATAATTTGAAAATATCAATAATTCCTGAATCAACTGTCCCCGAAATATCAATAATAATGATGTTTAAACCTGAAGACCGTAATTGATATTATCCAGTCAAAAATGCAATGTCAATGAAATTTATTTTATATACACATTTTTATTAGATTTAATAAAAATCGTATGACACATAACACATTGGATCCGTTGCTAAGCGACATGATATCATCTGCTTCAAATAAATTGATGGAAATCATGTCGTCTGAATAATGTGATCTTCATGGACGGTTTGGCGACATTTTCGTCTCTATGATATTTTTATGGATTTACAAATATTTTTATCAATTTATTGATATTAAAAAAATTAGTTAAATGCGTTACTAAGTAGGATGGATGGACTGACCGACAAATGCTACAGAAACATCATTTCACTACTCTATTCTAAAAAAACAAATTTAATTTCATTGATTTGGGTCATTTTTATCAATTTGGAGATATTTCCTCTAATTTGGTAAAGTTTAAGAAAAGTTACCAAGTTATTTAGAGATATTCCGCTAAATTCGTAGCTCTAAATTTACAGATCTGAAGAATAAAATATCCATATCCCGTCTGTATATATACTAAATGAAAACACTAAAATTGTATTAGAAGATACATACATCCGTTCTACTTTTTTCTGCTTCAACAATCGGCTAAATGAATTTATTGGTTAGACACAATATATGAGTTTATTAGCTAACCACAATATATGAGCTTTGAAATCTCTTTGCTAAAATAAATAAAAGTGTGATGTACGCAGTTCGCAATATATATTATTAAAAGAACAATCAAACCGTTCATTTATTATGAGTTTATTAGCTAAACACAATATATGAGCTTGAAACCTCCTTGCTAAAATAAATAAAAGTAATGTCCGCTGTCCGCAATATATATAATTAAAAGAACAATCAAACCGTTCATTTATAAAATATATTTTTACATCCATTTATTTATTATACAAATAGAAAAAATAATAATAATCATTAACAAACACATTTAATTCCATTCCTTTGCCGTGATATAAGATAGAATCTTCCTCATAAAATGCGAAATTAAATAACCATTTTAATTTCTTTATACTTCTAATCGTTGAGTAAAAGTTTGTGAAATACATGGAGGTAGATTTTTCCATTTAAATTCATGTTTCAAACAATTCATGCTTTCAGATAGTGACTATTTAATGCAAAAATCCTGCATCAAACTCAAAAATAAAGTTTTAATTCCCTTTGACGCTTTAAACAAACGATTTTTATCCTTTCCGTTTGGATAAACCACGGAGTTGGAGAGTAGAACTCCTATAAAAAAAGTTCCGTTTTTCATTAATATCTCGACAACCCCTAGTCTTAGAAACTTGAAACTTAGGCAAAATTTATGGGGGGCTATTTCAAGGCCACCCACAAAATTTCATTAAATTCGGTTCAGCCGTTCTCTCGTGATGATGAGACAAACGAAAGTTTCGTTTTTTACTAATATCTCGAGAACCACTGGTCGTAGAAATACCAACCATTGACTAAATTTTAAGTGGGGCTATTTCTAGGCTACCCACAAAATTTCATCAAATTCGGTTCAGCCGTTCTCCCGTGATGATGGGACAAACAGACAGACAGACAGACAGACAGACAGACAGACATACAGACAGATTTTCATTTTTATTTATATAGACTAGCAGCATACCCGTCCTTCGTACGGAGTATATAATATAAAAAAACTTATAATTCGCAATCATGTGCAAATTCTGATAAAATATTAAATTTATTGCTCATAAAGAGAAGTTTAAGAATATCTGTTCTCACTGTGCAAAATTATCTTCACGGGCAAATCTGAAGAATGAAATATACTGGCCCCTTTTGTGAACAAATTCACACACAAAAAAAGAATTGAATCAATATATGCAACCACGTACTACTTATATTGTCGCAAATTAGAAAATATGCCAGTGTGTTAGTAGAAGCTTAAACATATTGTAATATGAGTCTTAAAAATATTTACCAAAATAAAAAAGATGACGTAATAAATTGAAAGTATCAAAAATCCCCGTAATCTTAATACCAGAAGGTCGTAATTGATTCCAATATATGCAAACATATATAAAAATTTTGCCAATATACCTGTACTACTTATATTCTCGTAGATTAGAAGATATACCTGTGCATTTGTAGAAGATTACTTGTAGAACGTACTATATATGAGTTTCAACAATTTTCGTCATAATGAAACAATGGCATAATAATTTGAAAATATCAATAATTCCTGAATCAACTGTCCTCGAAATATCAATAATAATGATGTTTAAACCTGAAGACCGTAATTGATATTATCCAGTCAAAAATGCAATGTCAATGAAATTTATTTTATATACACATTTTTATTAGATTTAATAAAAATCGTATGACACATAACACATTGGATCCGTTGCTAAGCGACATGATATCATCTGCTTCAAATAAATTGATGGAAATCATGTCGTCTGAATAATGTGATCTTCATGGAAGGTTTGGCGACATTTTCGTCTCCATGATATTTTTATGGATTTACAAATATTTTTATCAATTTAGTGATATTAAAAAAATTATTTAAATGCGTTACTAAGTAGGATGGATGGACTGACCGACAAATGCTACAGAAACATCATTTCAGTACTCAATTCTAAAAAAACAAATTTAATTTCATTGATTTGGGTCATTTTTATCAATTTGGAGATATTTCCTCTAATTTGGTAAAGTTTAAGAAGAGTTACCAAGTTATTTAGAGATATTCCGCTAAATTCGTAGCTCTAAATTTACAGATCTGAAGAATAAAATATCCATATCCCGTCTGTATATATACTAAATGAAAACACTAAAATTGTATTAGAAGATACATACATCCGTTCTACTCTTTTTCTGTTTCAACAATCGGCTAAATGAATTTATTGGGTAAACACAATATATGAGCTTATTAGCTAACCACAATATATGAGCTTTGAAACCTCTTTGCTAAAATAAATAAAAGTGTGATGTACGCAGTTCGCAATATATATTATTAAAAGAACAATCAAACCGTTCATTTATTATGAGTTTATTAGCTAAACACAATATATGAGCTTGAAACCTCTTTGCTAAAATAAATAAAAGTAATGTCCGCTGTCCGCAATATATATAATTAAAAGAACAATCAAACCGTTCATTTATAAAATATATTTTTACATCCATTTATTTATTATACAAATAGAAAAAATAATAATAATCATTAACAAACACATTTAATTCCATTCCTTTGCCGTGCAACATGATATAAGATAGAATCTTCCTCATAAAATGCGAAATTAAATAACCATTTTAATTTCTTTATACTTCTAATCGTTGAGTAAAAGTTTGTGAAATACATGGAGGTAGATTTTTCCATTTAAATTCATGTTTCAAACAATTCATGCTTTCAGATAGTGACTATTTAATGCAAAAATCCTGCATCAAACTCAAAAATAAAGTTTTAATTCCCTTTGACGCTTTAAACAAACGATTTTTATCCTTTCCGTTTGGATAAACCACGGAGTTGGAGAGTAGAACTCCTATAAAAAAAGTTCCGTTTTTCATTAATATCTCGACAACCCCTGGTCTTAGAAACTCAAAACTTGGGCAAAATTTATGGGGGGCTATTTCAAGGCCACCCACAAAATTTCATTAAATTCGGTTCAGCCGTTCTCTCGTGATGATGAGACAAACGAAAGTTTCGTTTTTTACTAATATCTCGAGAACCACTGGTCGTAGAAATTCCAACTATAGACTAAATTTTAAGTGGGGCTATTTCTAGGCTACCCACCAAATTTCATCAAATTCGGTTCAGCCGTTCTCCCGTGATGATGGGACAAACAGACAGACAGACAGACAGACAGACAGACAGATTTTCAATTTTATTTATATAGACTAGCAGCATACCCGTTCTTCGTACGGAGTATATAATATAAAGAAACTTGAAATTCATAATCATGCCCAAATTCTTATAGTATACTAAATGACATGTTTAATCAAAATATTCTGTTAAAATATTTAATATAATGCTCCTAAAAAGAAGTTTAAGAATCTCTGTTCTCGCAATATAAAATTATCTTCATGGACATATCTGAAGAATGAAACATCTTGGACCCCTTATGTAAGCAAATATAAAAAAATATGGAATTGAATCAATATATGCAAAATAAAAGCGTTAAAATTGTATGGGACCCGTACTAATTATATACGCGAATATTAGAAAATATAACCTGTATTAGTAGATTACATGTATAAATTGAAATAACCAATAAACCCGATATCTTTAAATCTGAAGACAGTCATTTATTCCAATATATGTCAAAATTAAAGTGCTAAAATTATATGGGAAGATATACACGTACTACTTATAATGTCCGATTATTAGTAGAAGATTACCCGTTTTGCAATATGAGTCACAAATTTTTTTTTGGTAAAATACAACAGACGACGTAATAAATTGAATATATAATTAATCCCCTTAATCTTCATACCAGAAGACTGTACTTGATTCCAATATATATGCCAATATATGTCAAAATATATGCCAATATACCTGTACTACTTATATTCTCGTAGGTTAGAAGATATACCCGTGCATTCCTAGAAGATTACTCGTACAACGTACAATATGCGTGTGTTAGCAATTTTTTCCGCAATAAAACAATGGCGTAATAACTTAAAAATATCAATAATCCCTGAATCAATAATTCCGGAAAATATCAATAATAATAATGTTTAAACCTGAAGAGTATAATTGATATTATCCAGTCCAAAATGAAATGGCAATGAAATTTATTTTATATACATATCTTCATTATTCAAATCGGAAAGGATTTAATAAAAATCGTCTGCCGCATAATCACATTGGATTTAAATCCGTTGCTAAGCGACATGATATCATTTGCTTCAAATAATTTGGTAGAAAAAATATCGTCTAAATAGTTATATTTCTATGGAACATTTGGCGACAGCTTCGTCAAATTAGCGACATTTTAAAAAATCGCCAAATTTATCGCCAAGTGGGACTGTAGAACTGACAGTTCCACTTTGCGACAAATTGATGAAATATCATCACGATACTATCCCCTAACAAAAAACAATTAATATCATTTATGTAGCGCAATTTTATCAATTTCAAGATATTTTTATGGATTTGAAAACATTTTTATCAATTTGGTGACATTTTAAAAATTCGCTAAATGTATTACTAAGTAGGATGGTTGGTCTGACAGATAAATGCTAACCAAACATCATTTCAGTACTCTCTTCTAACAAAAAAAAAAAAAATTCATTGATATGTAGAAGACCCAAGCCACACGACCAACCCGAAGGTTTATGGCAGCTGTTTGTGTGTCGTTTATATCAATTTGGCGACATTTCCGTCAATTTGGCAAAGTTTAAGAAAAGTTGTCAAATTAGCGATATCCCTCCAAATTCGTAGCTTTGAATTTGCAGATCTGAATGAAACATTCTTATCCCGTTTCAATATACTAAATGAAAACACTACAATTGTATTAGAAGATATACCCGCTCTACTCTTTTTCTGTTTCAACAATCGGCTATATGAATTTATTGGCTAAACACAATATATGAGTTTAGTAGCTAAATACGATATAAGCTTGAAAACTCTTTGCCAAAATAAATGAAATTGATGTACGCAGTCAGCAATTAATATAATTAAAAGAAAAATCAAACCGTCCATTCATAAGATATACTTTTATATCCATTTATCCATTTATTTATTATTTAAATCGAAAAAAAATAATAAAAACATTAAAAAACACATTTAATTTAATTGCGATGCCGAGCAACATGATATATCCTCCTAAAATGTTAAAATTTATTAACCACTAACAGCACACCCGTTATTTGTACGGAGTGTATAATTTAAAGAAACTTAAAGTTCGCAATCATGTGCAAATTCTGTTAAAATATTAAATTTATTGCTCCTAAAGAGAAGTTTAAGAATATATGTTCTCACTATGCAAAATTATCTTCACGATCAGATCTGAAGAATAAAACATCCTGCCCCCTTTTGTAAGCAAATTTACAGAAGAAAAAATAGGAATTGAATGAATATATGCAACCCCGTACTAATTATATTGTCGCAGATCAGAAAATATGCCAATGTGTTAGTAGAAGATTACCCGTATTACAATATGCGTCTCAAAAATATTTGCCAAAATAAAAGAGATGACGTAATAATTTGAAAACATCAATAATATCCGTACTCTTTATACCAGAAGGTCGTAATTGATTCCAATATATGCCAATATATATCAAAACATATGTCAATATACCTGTACTACTTATATTCTCGTAGATTAAAAGATATACACGTGTATTTGTAGAAGATTCGTACAACATACAATATATGAGTTTAAACAATTTTTGTCATAATAAAATAATTGCATAATAACTTGAAAATATCAATAATCCTTGAATCAATAATCCCCGAAAATATAAATAATAATAATTTTTAAACCTGAAGACCGTAATTGATATTATCCAGTCAAAAATGCTATAAGAAAAATCAAATCGTTCTTTAATAAAATATATTTTTATATCCATTTATTTATTATTCAAATCGAAAAAATAATTATTAAAATTAACAGACAGATTTAATTTAATTGCGTTTCTGAGTAACATGATATAAGATAGAATCTTATAACATGTTAAATATGTCATGTCTTATAACATAAACTGCGAAATTAAATAAGGATTTTGATTTCTCTATACTTCTCATTGTTCCGTAAAAGCTTGTTTTAAATAAACCATGAACCATGGAGATAGATTTCCCTTTTAAATCATGTTTCAAACAATTCATGTTTTCAGAAAGTGACTAATTAACGCAAAAAATCTCCCATCAAACTCAGAGATTAAATTTTAATTCACTTTCAAACGATTTTCAAGCTTTTCGTTTGGATAAACCACGGAGTTAGGGAGTAGAACTCCTAGGAAAAAGTTCCGTTTTTCATTAATATCTCGACAACCCCAGGTCTTAGAAACTCGAAACTTGGACAAAAGTTATGGGGGGATATTTCAAGGCTATTCACCAAATTTCATTAAATTCGTTTCAGCCGTTTTTCCGTGATGATGAGACAAACGAAAATTTCGTTTTTTACTAATATCTCGAGAACCACTGGTCGTAGAAACTCAAAACACGGATATAATTTTAAGTGGGGCTATTTCTGGGCTACCCACAAAATTTCATCAAATTCGGTTCAGCCGTTCTCCCGTGATGGTGTGACAAACAGACAGACAGACAGACAGACAGACAGACAGACAGACAGACAGACAGATTTTCAATTTTATTTATATAGATTTACATAAGAAATGATAAAATGCTAAATTATGTGATATTATTGAATGTTCTTATTTTTTCATGAATTTTTTTGAAAATCTCATTCTAAGATAGAGGGGGGGGGGCTTCCGAACATGCGATTGCATTTAAAATCAATAGTTTTCTAGAATCTACCGATTATAATAATCGTACAAAATTCCATTTGAAATGCTTCATTTGTTCGCGGGATATACCATCCACAGTCTCATGAATGTACACATTAACTTACATGCACATACACCCGCAATAGCATATATACACACATAGCTATCACGTTAAAAAGTTCGACTCGTATTCGGGAATGCTTGAAACGTCTTCATCTCAATATATAAAGTGATATATAATGCAATATATAAAGTAATCGTTAGATGTCCATTAGGATACTATTTCTTTCCAAAGTTTAACAATAATGCTATTGATTGAAATGTTGAAAGCTTTTATCTATTAAAATATACAATATTCTTCTTCCTCGACCCAGACTGCCTGATCTACCCGAATGTGTAAGGTTGTTGTTGTTGTTGAGACCCAGACCGTCCGACCTACCAGAAAGGTGTAAGGTAACTGTATGGACGGCCGGGAAGTGCCACCCAATTTAGACCGGAACCCAGTGGGGGAGGCATCCACAGGGACCGCACCCTCCTTCCCCTACCACCAACCTCTCGGAAGGACTTACGGACCCACATGTTTAACGTGATCGTACTCCGCATGAACACGGCGGCATTTGTGGTAGCGTGCAAATCAAGCGCGCAAACCACGGGGATACCGCACCCGAGATGGCCAACAGCACGCGGTGTTCCGAGGTGGTCACCCACCAAGTACTAACCGCGCCCGATGCTGCTTGACTTCGGTGATCTAACGAGAACCGGTGTTTTCAGCACGGTACGGCCGTTGGCCATTGTGTAAGGTTGTAAAGAACCTTGCTGCCCCAACCGGGAATGGAATCCTGGATCTCCGAACTGGCCAGCCGATGTTCTACCGTTGAGGTATTGGGACGAAATTGCAAGCTCTTATAGTCGAAGTGGGCTCTGCATTCTCCACGCTTTAATGTCAGATTGGCGGACAACTGACCATCTCACTGATCACCTCCTGCTATTTTTACCTTTTTTTAGCCTCTTGTTACTACTATTTTTGCCCAGGTTAGTATCCTGCGTGGTCGTTATCCTCTCAATTTGAAATCGGCGTTCCATCTTCCAGAGTCCACTGAATATGTACTAGTCATACTAGGGTCACTTTCAGCCTCCTTACATCTTTGTACTAACCTACAGGGTTGTTTTTTCGGACGTCATTGTAAAGAACCTTGCTGTCCCAACCGGGAATCGAACCATGGATCTCTGAACAGGCAAGCCGACGCTCTACCGTTGGGCTATTGGGACGAAATTGCAAGATTTAACGTGTCCGTACTCTTCGTGAACAGGGATATAGTCTAAGTAGAGGCGGCAATCGAACACTGGTTGTCCGAATGCAATCTTCGCGCTCGAACCATTGGACTATCCCACTCTAAAATATATAATATTAGGGCATATATAAATGAAAGTTTACATTTCCAAAATAAAAAGTATTTCTGCGTATAATATGTGTCAAAATATGAAACGCTCTAAAGCCTGGTGTATATCTGTTGCCACTTTTTGTCCATTGCGATTCTTTATATTTGAATAAAATATAATAAAATAATTAATTTCTATTTTAAATTAAACGAATTATTATGCAATAAGCATTAACGTTTTTGTCACGATAATAAAGTTTTCGGAAATATAACGAACAATTGACTATTTTAATTACCGCTTTATACCATTCAGCCAGGAGGGATACCGACAAACTTAAGTGAACTTTTCAGTCTGAATTCTGATCATAAAGAGAATAAAAGGTTTTAGAGAATGGAGAAAGGGAAACAGCGTTTGCTTTAAACCTATTAAGGAACCCCGACTTTAGTCTGGAAGAACATATCAGAGGAAAGGGCAGTTGTTTCTGTAACTTGGGAATACTGAGCCTGGGTAGAGGCCAACAGGACGTAGAATAGAATCTCACCAGAGGCAGTTCTCTTAAAGTGCCTAGGAAATGCACTTTATTTTTATTTCTGTAAAATTAGCCGTCTGTTTTAAGCCTATATGACTTTTAACTTTAAAAAGGACCAAAAATTGGTCAGAAAGTGTAATATGCGTTTATAGTAATCTAAAAATGTTCATTTTTATCTGCTAATGTATTCACAAGATAGGGTTTCATAATCTTGTGTTATGGAGGTGGTACAGTAATTTTCAATTTTTTTTCGGTGCCCTGAGATTTCCTTACTAAAAAGGAAAGTTTGGAAAAGTCATTTTTTTTTCTTTTAGAAAACAAAAATATTTATGATTAACTCCTTATGAGCAAAGTTTATGAGCAAAAGAATTTTTAACTACAACATTTCCAGAGTCAGAAATACAGACGTTCTACTCATGGGAGATTTTTAGTGATCTGTAGCGCCGACATGTGCTCACGATTTACTCCCTGAACTTTAAAATGTACAGAATACGGGTTTGAATGCCGGGTTTGGCTGAAGAATACTGTGCATGAAAACATGCCTATACTCGTTCGACAACCACTTTAAACTATAACACCTGGTAAAAGTTGGTCTCATGTTCATAAAAAGAGCAATATAGCACCAAAATAATCTAACTCAGTTCAATCCTAGGGTTAAAAGTTTCGATCAAATAAAATGTTTATGTTAAATTATTTATATAATAAGAAAAGTTTCAAATTCCTATCGGGCACTGGAATTCTTATTCCAACAGGATAGCTGGATGCATATATCTGACAGTGTGATTGGTCATGTAGCAATCAAGATCAAATCTCGGTTTTGTTAAAATGTCTTATAGTAATTAGGTTTAGATCCTTTTGTTGATTCGGTTTAGGACTGTACAGTAATTACCTTTTGTTTGGGAATCTTGTAGTAATTTGCAATGTCGATAGGGATGTGTGGTTCCCGTGTATCCGAGGAATTTGTGAGCGTCAGAACAGCAGACTGGTATATGGGAGCAGGGCCCGATAAAGACAGAAATAGGCCCAGGGCTTGATAGTATTTCCGGGCCCTCATACACTCACGACACATAAAACACTACCACATACCGAATTTGTTGGCCGACCACCGCAACGCCGAAAGTTCTTTTATGCATGTAGACTTTCATACTTTTTACTTCAAAGCAATATATTAATAATTAAAAGAATGTGAAAGCCCCAGGCCGTCCGGCTCGTCCAGAGGACTTAGAGTATCAAGATGGACGACCGGGAAGAATGTGTAATGAATGTGTAATATTAAAAGAATGTGTAATATTTAAAAATATTAACATATTTGAGGGGGCAAAATGCTTACATTCTAAAATTTTAGAAATGTTTTCATTTCTAATGAATTATTTACCTAATTTTAGTATTTTAATTTTATATTTAAATTTTAGGAAGATTTATTTCATAAATATTATTTTTCCTTAAAAAAGTAAAAATTATTTCTGCTTAAAGACTATTACATAAAATATTTTAAAGCCCTTAAAATTTTGGGTCCCAGGCTCGCGTCCCCGGAGGCCCGTGTGTTAATCAGGCCTTTAATGGAAGATACTTTTTACGTAGCGTTTTACACACTACAATTTGGCATTTTTTGTTATTTTGAGTGCATATTGGAAGCGCATATATTTTAACTTTTCTTTTTAGAAGTCATTTATCGTATAATTTTAATTTTATAGCGGCAAGTTTCATTGTTTATATTGCACATAGTCATTTCTAAGTTGCTTTATGTGATTAATATGGCTAATGGTCAAGTGGCTAGTGTGCTACTTTTCTATTGAAGTCTGCTGCAAACAGTTATTGATGGTTAGCTGTACAAATGTTCTGAAATAGCTAGTATAAAATAATGATACTGGAAAACATTTATTTTATCATAAATAAATGCATAGAGGAATCTTTAGTCGCATTTTCTCTGTCACAGACATTCTCATAGAGAATTGGAGGATCAGAGCTAGAGAAAGAACGGAACGAACAAGTATTGAGGTTGTAATAGGATCATGTCTTTTCTATGTAATATCCTTTCATGTGACGACTTCTATCTTTTCCATTTCCGGCAAATAAGGGAGTTCCTGTTTTAGGGGAAGCGCGATAGAAATCAAATCAGATCTAAAAGGAGCAAATGGAAAGACGGGTTTGACAAACACATCTGAAAATTACATCATGAAGCGTAGATTAAATACGGTTCTTCCAACTGTCGGTTCACATCTGTCAAACCATTTAGCAAGAGAAGGTAGCTTTAAGGACTGATGGGATGTTGGCTCTTTTATTTATTTTATAAATAACTGGAAAAATGATCCACAAGTTAAATTTATTTTATATCGTTTAAAGCAGAACCTGCTTAGAAAGGAAAACTAAAAGTTGAGATAAGATGTTTTTTATTATTATTTTTTGCTCTTTTATAAATTAAAATATATTTTGTTGATGGATAAATATCCGAATGCAAATTTTCTATTTCAAACGATTTTCATTAAATAGTAATAAAGGAAAACAAAATTATATCAATCGTAAACTCATTAAAATTTCAACTTCATATTTCGTTTGCCAAATTTCTTAGAAGAGTGGGTTCTAAATGGCAATTAATTTAATTTAATTCTTTGAAAGGAAACTGTAAAATATTTAAAATTGAAGATTTATATACACTTGAAAACTATATCTATAGATAATATGGCATATTATGGTAAAGGAAACGTTTAATGTTCATGATTTCTTATATAATTTTAATATCAGAATCTTAGTTTCAACAGAAATGTGTTAAATTGAAAATAGAAAACTGCATATGTATGCCAAAATGATTTTGCATTCCCAGTAGATATATCATTCTAAACAAAGTAATAAGATGTTCAAGAAAAATATACGCCTCCTAATAAAGCCAAAATAAAAAAAATGCTCAAGAAACAGCTGATTAAAGGAAAGTTGAATCCTCAGAGCTAAATGGCCAACGAACTCAAAGGAAGAAAGACGAAATGGGTAAAATTATGTGCTTAATTGTGCTTTTGTGGCTGAGTTTGTTACCTTTCTGTATTGTCGTCGGATATCGAACATATCCTCCAAACAAATGTTAGCCGCCCTCTATTGTTACCCCCTCTATTATAGAGTATAATGAATAGTAAATGTATTGGAAATAGGTCAAACATTTTAATTTGCGTTTTCAAAGTTTTGACCCTCGTTGGGCACATCGGAACATAAAACAACCATTTCTTTATTATTTTTAGTGAGACATCTCTGTATGAGCAGAGTATTAACTCTTTCTAGCTCCAAAACTTAAAAACTATATGTTGCGTATTTAATCTTTTCTTTTTAAATTTACTAGACTTTTATCAATTCACTTTTTTATTACCAATTTCTTAGGGGAAGAACTAAAACAACAATTTGGTATTTATTTCAATTTGGCAACTGGATTTGATAAAAGCAATGTACAATTAAATTACTCGAATTATTTGTAAATTTTTGTCTTTTAATAAACATGTTCAAAAACTGAATCACAAAACTTTGCAATAAAATAATTATTTGCTTCCCAAACTTTAGTACCTACGACTTTCTTTTAAACTAAGAATTATTTCATGTAAATTTTCTGAATATATTACGAATTCGGGGTTTCTAAATGAAGTCAATTAACTCAATTGTTTAGTCCTATTAAGAAAAGGACAATACAGTAAGTTTAATTTGCATATAGAGAGTTAGTGAAATTGCATGTGAAACGTTATGAAATTGCATATCTCACTTTTTCTTATGTAAAATCACATAAAAAAGTATTGTGGCGCGGTCAAAAATTCGAATTTGAATTTTCGATTAAAAAAAATCATATTTTAAGCATTCCTGGACTCGAAATAAATGTTTTTGAAGTGTCTGTGTATGTATATGTATATTGGTGTGTGTCTCCATGAGTCTTATGTCAGCAGTGTCTCAAGAAAAATGGGAAGTTTTAAACGTAATTTGGTAGACTTAATATAATCGGCGATTACTCGAACCCACTAATTTTAAACGCAATTGAACGTGTGAAATACTCCCGAATTTTTCAATAAATTTTTGAAAAACCATTAAAAATCAAGACCCTCAATAACGATAAATTAATAATTATTTCAAAAGTAATTATTCATTAGAAAACGGATGACACAAATTTTGTAATGCTAGAATGAATCTTTTTCGAAATATTGAACAAGATACGAGCGAGATATGAATTTTTAAAATAAAAATCATAAAAAATCGAATTCTTCAACACAGTAAAACAAATAATATCTTCATACGTAATTTTTCACTGTAAAAAGAAGGACACAAACAACAACTATGTATCGTTTCCGCGATATTTCGATATTTTAAGCTTTTCAAATAAGTTTCCCCCCTAAATGGCATAAAATTAAAAAGTAGTATCAGTAAATACTTTCCACATGCAATATTATGTGACAAGTCTGTTAGCATCATTCTCATTTTCGTGGATCCAGTTCGTTCTATACACGAAATAAGATACTTTTTGTAATATTTTTATATTTCGACGCCAAAGAATTCAGGATTACGGAATATTAATTAAATGTTAATTACATTTCGAGGAAGATTTTACATGTGAATATGAATAAGTCATTACGTTTTGACTAATAAGTTAACAAAAGCGCCCAATTTCAAATACCGTGGTATTAATTCAATACCAAAAACATTGTGCGGTATACCTTGTACGCTGAGAAAGAAGCAAAGTCATTGCATTCTGTAGGGAAAACCATTGAAGTGAAAATCATTGTAGGGCGTCCAACGATGCCAATGCCTGCAAAGGGGGATCGACTGTTTGGGATAAGGTATGTCAAATACCTGTCTTTTTGAGAGGTTCTTCGTTTGGAATTGACGCTGTCCCACCCGTAAGCAAAAGGTTAAATAGGTTGACATTGGCGATAAATTTGGTAAAACATCGACAACTTGGCGATTTTTTGAAAATGTTACCAGTTTCACAAACTTGTCGCCAAATTAGCAAAATTAATGTTTAATTAACAAAATTGATGCTAAAATTGATGACAATTTATTATTTTAATGATTAAAATCGTTTAATATATGACTAATATTACTTTGCAGATCCTATCAATATTTCTTATTGCGTGAAATATACATTAATTTGGTACTCTGAAATATTTTTATACATCGCCATCTAGAAAAGCGCCAAATTTTGAACAATTGAACACATTATACAAGTATCATGAAAATTATTAGTTTTCTGTGAAAAAAGTTATGTCATTTTATTATACTAGAGGGAAAGTCGTGTACTGCCCACATCATATTTTTTACATTCGAGAACATCCCATGTCTTTATATTTTTGTTTTGTGTTTCTTATGTCACACATTTTCAAAAATTGAGAGCTTTTTCTTCGAGAAAAGTTATGAAAAAAAGTAATTGAATAAAATTTAAGACAAAAGAATGTGACAAACATATGCGAAAATCACATCGGGGAGATCGTTCTGATTTAACTCGATTTCTTGTAACTGTGGACTAACCCTTTCCATAATATTGAATTTGGGGATATCTAACAGATAGTTTTTGTTCACTTTATTTTACTTATTCCATTATCTAGAATGGAATTTACCGTTTCCCACTAAAAATTGGTTTTCGCAGTCTGCACTGTTTCAGACAGTATTTTTCAATATCCCAGTCAAAATGTTTTTCTGCCAGTGAAAACAAATATAATTTAACATTTTTTTATACTTAAGGCAAACTAAAGTGTTCCCGATTCTTAAAACAACAAAACGAATGAAATCGACTGTATTCTTCAAATGGTACTTTAAAAAAATATGTATTCTCTTCGTTTAATATAAAAAGCTGTTTATCTAAGAATTCTTATATTTTTCTTGATACAATTTCATTAATTTGATGGGTTTTTTTTAAATTCAATTTTACTAATTTTCTGCATTGTTTGAATAAAAATTTCGATCAGAAAAGTTGGTTTAAATGAGTAGATCATTGTTACGCTTTAATTCCGTATCAAATTTTTATAACGTTGTTGTTGGATTGGACGTTGATATGCTGAATCTTACAAAAATATATTTAACCACTACTCAGAATATTAATTATTTCTATAAGAACTTCATTGATTTTATTGAATTTCAACCTTTTCCCATTCATAGAGTTGCGGTGACAGATCCTCTAGATAAAAAAAGTATTTTCATTTTTAACACGACTATATTTATTTCATATGATAGAGTGAGTAGGGGGCATGAACATAGTTTTGATTTTCTTATATACAGATTGATATATTTAATAAAACGTTGTAAAAATATTTCAGTTTATAAAATTCACTTTTATTAACACTGATTGCGTTTGATTGTACATTGAACTAGTATTTCAATACATAAACAAAATAAAAAAAAAACATTGTAAAATGCTTATCTTGCCCAATCTATTAATGAGATGGGCAACACACTTCTGGTACACTACTTTTCCTTAGTCATCATTCTCGCATACTTGGTACATACAACCCTTGGCTCAAATTTTGTGGAAACGTATGTTGCAGTCTTGACATTCAATCCTATTCTTCTTCCTGCTTGCAAAATTATAGAAGTAAGTGGTGCATTTGGCCCAGTAGTTAGAGAAGTTATCCTCTAATCTGTTGTTTCATGATCCTGCAAAAATATCACGGTTATTTGCATATGCCTGGGTTGTTTAATGTCTTTGTGCGATTAAGAATAGCGTGCAGACCTTCGTTCTTCTCATTCAACCTTTAGACTTCTACGTGTTAAAAACCCAGACCACACGACAGACCGAAGGCTTTCCGATATCACTATTGTAACCACTTGATGTTTTCCCTCTTTTGTATGTTTTGCAGTGGCGGTGCGTGCATAGGCACTGCGGGAGCGACAGCGCTCTCTCTCCCTCGCAGCCTCGGGTGCAACTTCCTATATGCGCATGTGCACAACAGTCAAACACCACGCTTCACAGTTCCAGCGGCGTGGGTTTGACTGTTGTGCGCATGCGCAAGTAGGAAGCTGCACGCCAGGCTGCGAGGTATAGAGATCACTGTCGCTCTCACAGTGCCGCAGTGCCTATGCACTTACCGCCACTGACGTTTTGCGAGTTTACAGATTTGGAATTGGAGACAGACTGCTGACAGGATACACTTTCTTGAGACGTACTGTCTGTTATTAATGGATATTGTGTGTGGTCCTCAACTATAGTAGACCGGGCTGTGGATTGTTAATTGGAAAGCTTGTGTTCGAAAGCCCGTATGCACTGTCTTAGAAAGAACAATGATGACAATTTCAAAAGTAATTGTTTGGCACTTTTCTCCTGGGAGGGATGACATGGTGAACTTTGCCCTTTTCTCCAATTGCTTTATCCGGGCGAATATTCAACCATACGTCATTTTTGTTAATAAATGTGGGATGCCTTTCCAAGTAGATTTTCATCATCTACAATCTTCTATTTGTACAATGAAGAAATCATTACTTTATTCTTGTTCGTATCAAGAGCTCAATTCTTAGACAGCGTTTTTGCCTACACATCTTTAGCTGTCCTAGGCTTCATTTTTCTCTATAGGCTAAATGATTATAAAATATAATTAGTTGGGACCTATCTCACATCCACATATACTCTGCTCATCATCCCCCAACGTATATTTGTCGGTTATGCTCTCTACTTGTTCAACAAGTAACACGTGGGTCATTGTTTCAAATCAAAATCAACTTAAATCTCTCCAAAACACCATTAATTATTATGGCACAATTTTGTGAAATACAGACTGCTAAAGTGAGCACAAAGTTTCTTATTGATCTACTTTACTTACTGAAAAGATGGGACTCGGCAATTTTAACCTTTTATTCTTCTATGAGGAAATAATTCTCCTGTCAACTTTTGAGTAAATGGGCAAAAATGTCAACATTTGCAGCATTATGTGTATTTTTACAGAAAACTTTATATAGTACTTTGTGTGACTGAACTTTATATGATAAAGCTTTGTGTGAAAATGTTTGCATACAAAAGTTCTAGTTATAAGAAGATATAAATTTTTCTTCCATGTATAAATTAAGAATTTTTAAATGCTTATCACTGTTCTAATGGCATATCTCTTGATCATAGAAGTGCAAAAATGTTTTGATTTTCTTAGTGATTTGTCCCATGAACAATTTTTAGAAAAATAGCCATCTCACGCAATTTCACCACTTTTAACTTCAACTATTAAATTAAAGTACAATATTTCAGGTGAGTTAAAACGTTCATTATACAACCTACGTTTAAAATAATATATTATTTAAAATTCCACAATTTTTAATTTGAAATTTACTGACTATTAAGTTGGAAATGTGAGTTATAAATTTCCCAAAACGTATTAAAACTCCGTTTATCTAATGCATTTGTTGGAGAGTTTTCAAAATGTACCATTACTCAGCCATTTTTGTTCATTAATTTAAGATGTAAATGGATTGATGATTGATTTGAAAGGCTCACATCTGAAATTCTCATTTCAAATAGATTCCATTTAATATTTTGATGCCCTTTTATACATAACTTCATTTACTGGAGGTGAACTGAATTATGTAAGGGGATTCTGTGGGTACTGAAATTGTGAAGTTTTTATATTCAGCTTTATTAAAGAACTACCATTATTTTAATCTGCTTCCTCTCTATCATTAAAAGTGAAATGGAAAAAAAAGTATGATATTTTTACATAATGAGAAATTTCCCTCATTAGTGCACTGAATAGCTGGGATGATGAGCTCGATTTTAGGATAAGATACACCATTAACGATAGTCTTAATGACATTTTTTACTCTATAACTCTAAAGGATTTCAAGATTATTAAAGATGTATGCAGGAAATCAGTCCACATAAACAAGCGAAATGTTTTATTTCTGCGTCGTGCAGGTTTTAAATGAGAACTTCAGTGTACAAAATTTGTATCTGGAAATAAATTGAAAGAACGGAAAACGCAGGTGTACTGGTACTGTAGTACCATATTGAAAACAATAATGAAATAAATTGTTTTTTATGCAACACAGTTATCAACCTAAACTACCAATAATTAAGCAATGATTTAAATGTTATGGAGGGGCCAAAAAACTTGTTCATCGGATTTTAGAGGCTATAAATAGTATAAATTTCATTATAGGCTAAGTAATCATTTGGGTACACCTATAAAGTTACGCCGAATTGAAACTCGTGACTGCTCTTGTAAACATTCAGAAGTGCAAAACAAGTAGTCATAGGGGTTTCGTTAATCAACCGGTGTTATTTGCAAAGCGATCAGCTGAACGAAAAAAATCGGGCGTGGGTAGGCTGAGGTTATAGAAAAGCGAAATTTCATCGACGAATGCCTCAGTTTACAACTGCATCCCTACTTGGAAGGTAGACGGAGTTTGGAGGTAGGCGGAGTTTGAATAAAGGCTGATTTAAAAAAAAAATTAGGAAGAGCTTTTATCCGGTCAATTCAGGTCTTATACAACAAATTGTAACTGGTCTAGTAAAAGTTTTTAGCAATATTATTCGTCTTCCTTTCTATCTTAAAAGTAGTCATAAAATTACTAAATTTTTCAATAAGTTTAAATTAAAAGTGATATTATTTCCTATCAATAAAATGATTTTTTCTTTTCTTATGGACTTATTAAAATGTTCAATAATATAGTTATTTATCAAATTCCTTACTTATAGAGATAATCGCATACTGTCTAAACTAAACGTACCTTAAAATAAAGCTTGAAAGGGAATTTAAATTTTAAGCAAAGAAGTCAATAAGTATGTAAGTAATGAATCAAAGAAGTGATGAAACGTTCAACTACATGTAAATATAAATTTATTTTAAAACATAATTACTTAATAAATTTAAATGTAGTTAAATTAATCATCAATTTAAATGTATATTTTAATGATAAATGTTTTAAAAATAACAAATAAAAGTAGCAAAAATATATAAAAATATTTAATTCAGACATTTGAAAGCCTTTCAAATAAATTAAAAAATGTTAATGTACCTAAATTCTTATATATATATGATATGTTAATAATAACATCTTAAATTCAAATACTTTTATCACATATTTTTCTTTGTTTCATTACTTATTTTCCGAAAAAAAACAATAAAAATAGGAGAATTCAGCTATAATATTTGCACCCCCAGAAGATGATAATTTCATAATAATTCAAAATTTAATTTTTAAACTTCCTTTTTCAGTAAAAAATATCAATTAGTAAAAGTTCCCCATACCTCCTGATGAAAAATTCAGAGATATTTCAATTATTGTTATTAGATATTTTTCGTTCAATTTCGAAGGGCCAACAAGAAATTCAATATTCTAAGTTAAATGGTAACAAATTGCAATTGTCGGTTTCGTATATATATGGAATTATCATAACGAAATTCTTCTTAGTGGACTGATTACTTTTGCTATTTCACTTTACTTCTATGACCAACCGTATATTTTATTCCTTTCGGACTGTTTTAGTAAAACACCTGATATGACGAAAATAAGAAATAATTAAAAACTAGTTTAAAGGTAAAAGCATGAAGCTGAAATTTATTACGAAACATGTAACCCAGCTTTATTATATATTTCACAGTTAATAAAACCCACTGCTTTATCTGCACAATCATGTACATACATTAAACGTTTACTTTCTCGTTGGACTTCTTTCATGCATAAAATGTTACTTTTATGAATTATGTCACCCATTTTCCCTAAGATCTTCTAAAAGCTGAAACACTTTGTCTTCTTTTGCACCATGCTTAGGTAAACATATTTCCACTTTATCTACCACTAGTCACACAGTGGTTTGTAACTGGATATGTTGGACTTATTATTTTTCTTCTGGCGGCTTTAAGTATTTTTCCTTTGGAACTGCTTTTATGTCTAGTGTATAATAAAATAATTGTGTTTGCTTGGGTGTTTAAATTAACGAAGTTAGTGTGTACTGTGGTACTTAAAATAGTTCAATAATATAAGCACATAAGTAAATTAAATAAATAGAATTCGTTGATTTTGCTTTGATTTTTAATTATTCCTCTTCCAGCTTCTTCACTGCAATGTCAAAATAAATGGACACATTGTTACATTGCGGAAAATGCTATTAATAGGCTGTTGTTTATTACTACAAAAAGTGAAATAAAAATAAATTGGTTAAATATATAAATATATAAAATACTCATTAAAAGGCTAAACACGTTTATGTTTTTTTAAATTGTCAATGTATATATCAAAGGAAATACGTATCTTCTCATTCCAAACACATAATATTGATTGAACAAACTATAAAATTTCTGAAAAATAATGATTTATAAATTATTTAAAATTAGATATTTTATATAAATGGTTAGAAAAAATGTTAACTATTAATAAATATTGTAATACTATAACTGTGTTTCATGCCTCTTTTCCGCAAAGGTGTAATGTTATCTATTCCACGCAACAATGCTTTATCTCTTGAATAAATATATGCATGCATTTCATTTCTCCTAAATAAATATATGTCGAATGCTTTCATTCTAATAAATAAATTTCAAAATATCCAATCCGTATAGAATGGAAATATGTGTTTGCATTTCATGTCAACGAAAATAACTGGCATAGTCCATTCCTAACATAATCGAATGAGACTACTAGAAATATTGCCACTATTTAAACAACTGGGACTTCTGTTCAAGGCTGATATCTGCCAAATAGTTACCAAGATAATAGTCACGTAACACAAATCGAACATGATTTCAAACTTACCATTGTCGGAGTCGTAAAGGTAAATTATCGTTTTCCATTTGTAGTAATAGATGACGTCAACAATGGCTCTCAGGTACCGTGGTCGAAGATTAACCCCCAGATGTGAAGGTCTGTCGCTGCTTGTTTGCTGGGGAAACGCAGGACTGACGAACGGCATTTGGAACATATTTGAGTAGGCTGCAAATGTGTCATAGGAAGGGTCCGTAGTAGGGGCAATTAAAGTGAATATACCACGTTCCATTTGAGAACACACTGTATAAAAATATACAAAAGGATACACATAATTAAGTAAGAGCTTTTAATTAATTTTTTTTATGAAGTAGTATAAATTCTTTTACATTTGGTAATACTAAAAATATTATGTTGATTAAAAGGTTAATATAGGAATTACTGAACCAAAAATAGACGCTAATGGTACGTCTGTAACTGTTTAGATGCTTGCAATCTCGTTATTTTATAAATATTTATAAATATTATTTTTATGAATATTATTTTATGAATGGGTTGTAATTCAAACTAATTAGTAAAAGGTTTTATGCATGTTAATATAGGATCTGTCTAGATGCTAATTTGTACTACTAGTGAAAATTTGACGGCCGTGGCAACTTTTGAAAAATGTAGCAGAATTAACCAAACGACGCCAAAACGGTAAAAACGTTGCCAAAATGTCAAAAATACAATAAATCCGAAAATTTCCACTAGTAATTAAATTTAATTTATTTGATAATTCCTGCCAGTTTGAGGAAATTATTAATTTAGTATTGTGCATTCAAAATATAGTAAGTTTTACTGTTCAAGTGACAATTACGCCTTGTTAGGGTATGTAAGTTAATTTATGTTTGTTAAAGAATGGCATAGTATATATGCTTTGGCAGCGTGCACTTGGAGAATGCTACGGAATTGACAAAACTGACGCGAAATGACGTCAAACGTTTTCAAAAATGAAAATATGAACTAACGGCAATGTTCTACCGTCAACCATACGATATTATTATTTAACCCATATATTACTGCCACAATAATATAACAGATTGGCAATGGAATCCTCTATATGATATCCTATTCATAAACATAAGAAAATAATTGATATGCTCTTCTCCCCCGCAAGAAAATGTCTGAAATGTAAAAAAGGGCTAAGGCGAAATTTTCTAGTTCAGCTGACGCCATCGCATGCACATCCCACGCCATCGCATGCACATCTCACAGACAAACCTGACAAAAAAAAAATAAACAGAAGAATAAAAGTTTAAACTACATCTAATTCTAGACTACATCCTAGTACAATACAAATGTCATTTGTGCTCCAGAAAATGTGAAAATGTATTAACTTTCTTATTTTTTACATGTAATAATTGAAAAGTTTGTTAACTCTAATATCAGCTTCCATATATATAAATAATGCTCTTCTTATAATACTTGATTTATTTTTGGATAAGTCTTACCTACTTGGTGAAATAAAATACTGCTTTTGACAAATAGATTAACAAATCCGGGGTACTTATCTTTTCCGCATGGTGCTGTGGATATTTAGAAAAATGTTTTGACTATATTGAATTTTAGACTACATGTAAAAAATGTTGTACTGGTCATATTTGGATATTCAAACGGGAGAATAAATGACTTAGACTGCTTCGAAGTTCAAAATAAATATCCTTGATCATTGTTCCAAAGCTAACGATTTAAAGACATTTGTGTTATTTATCTCTACTGTATGTACCGTGTTTTCTTTTTAATTCCCCTATAATACATGGGGAAAATATTGGAATTGGGTCGAAAATTTGAATTCGAGTTTACACTTATTACACGGATTTAGATGATTCAGGCAAACTAGAACAGAAATGTTCCATTTTTATCGTGATGTCTGTATATGTGTGTCTGTGAATTGTATGTATTCATTCTATTCCAAAACTATACGACGAAATATATCCAAATTGGTTGGGTAAGTAAGTCCCTTTTATGTTACATTGTTGCTTTTATTTTTATGCTTGTTTATTATGCCAGGTCTGTCTGTGAGACGTACATGCAAGGGCGTAAGCTGAAATTAAAAAAAATTAACCCTCACCTCCTTTACATCTCAGATGCTTTTAGGAGGATTCATTACTACTGATATTACTGAATTCATAGATTACCAAAAGCAATCACATGTGAAAAATATTTAGTCTTCAAAAACCTGTCAGAGCATATCTTTTCAACTATTCTTCCGCTACTTTATCTATATTTGTCTATTCGGTACAAACATAAAAAATGAGAAACAAACTTCTTATATATACTTCATGAAGTTATGAGGGGTTTTTGCACGTAACAAATCCTTTTTTTTTTATATATCTGGACATTTGTCTGAATTTAGTTCTCTGTTACATCCGTTGTCAAGTTTCCCACTACTTTCAAAACTGATGAAAGATCTAGCATTGAAATGAATTGATAAGAGCGGTTTAGAAAAACGTGAAAAATGCCCAAAAGTTAAGTATTAGTATGAGTCAACTCTGCATAGAAATAATGCAATGATTATGTACTTCTCTTTTTAATTTCCTACTTATAGTATATTTGATAAATGACCAAAATAATTTAATGTAATTTAGATAAAATGTTTATTATACAGTATTATAAATATATTGTAAAGTACTTGTCTTATCGCGGGTTCCAATATAAAGTCTGTGACCTCCTCACAACGGTCCAAAAATTAGTAAGTATGTACTCGAAGCAGTACTGACTTATTAATTTCAAAGTGACCTAACTCCAAATCTTAGATTAACTGACATAGAGGCCTTAAGTACAGGGTCAATAACTCACTGATTCAGAATTTTAACTGAAACGCATTTATTGTCCACACCATTGTAATAGAGAAACTGCCTGCATGGCATAAAGATATAAATGTACCTACAGTCAGTATTGCACATTCGCCTAATGTCACTTGACGATCAATATTGAATTTCGACCGGGCCTGTTGATAGAGATATTGCTACGCTAAACGCGAAATAGAACATAAATAGCCAATTCTTATCAAACTGTATCCGAGAACATCGAAATTTATCCTAGACAACTAGTGGGAACCAGATCCTTAGTTATACCAACACTGATGTACCCACGAACGTAGACTTTCCAAACACTGTGCATTCACACAGCGGCTCAATCTTCACCCAAACCCAACCTCAAATCTTTATCATGATCCGAAACTTATCTTGTCGATCTGCAGGACCGCAGAATTATTACTTGGATCGGTGATGGGTCTATATAGCGAAACCAGTCAGACGTTATTAATATAAAGTGAAACATAAACCGAGAGAAAAATAACCAAATACTTTATAGACCTCAGAATTTGGTACAAAAATTCTTTATTTGCATTTATTTAAAAGATTATTGAAATACAGGGTGCGGCAAGAAGAGTGTACCGATTTGGAACGTCAATAAAAACATTCAAAGCAAGATAGAGAAAGAAATCTTTTATACTTGAGAAGTACACAGTATGCCATTGTTATCCATTAAGTTTTGAAGAGTACATCAGTTAAATGACGACCGTCAATGTCGATGCAGTTTTGAAGTCTGTTTCGGAAATTTTGCAGTGATCTGCGAACCATGTCCCGCTGAATCGCCGTGATTTCTTGCGTAATTGCTGCCTTGAGTGCTTGCAAGTTGGTTGGTTGGTTGGTGTTGGTACACATTTGATTTGAGATAGCCCCACAGAAAAATATCGCATGGGGCCAAAGCCGGCGAACGCGGTGGCCAACCGATATCACCCTTATCTGGAGCTGCGTGTTTGCGTGCAGATCGCCTTGGAGACTGCTGTATGGAATCTCTAACAGCTGTCACATCTTCCGAACTTGTTACGCTTCTAAGGCGGCCAGGACTCTTTCTGTTTAAAGCCGAACTTGTCTGTCTAAAATTTGAAATCCAATGACGAATTGTTTGTGCTGCCGGAACCGGATCATGACGTCCGAGCTGAAAGCGTATTCGGAGGGCCCGTTGCGTCATTATCACAGATTCACTGTTCGTTACAAACTCTTCAGCAACAAAAGCACGATGCTCTCAGCTCCAAGCCATGACGGTAACTAAAAATGGCATGCGCAAACAAGTCAAAAGAGACCATGCCCACTGATGTACCTCTACTATGAGCGAAGCAACGCTTCTGCCAAATCAGAACGTTCTTTCTGCCGCACCCTGTATATTGCATAATAATTTATTATGAGATATTTTAAGAAAGGAACTTTGAAATGTATTTAAATATATTATTCCTTGATGTTTATAAGCAGTATGCATTATACAAATAGATCAAACTACTGTGCTTATAATATATATCGAAGTAATTAAACTTCGCTGAAAGCAACATTGAACGCAAAATTAAGAGTGTCAATAGGTTTCGAAGGCAACAAATAGTCTTCTCGTTTGAACAAGCAAAATGCGTATCTTTCACTCGCGAAAGCAAGATAGGCTGCTGTTAGAACAACAAACGTGCGCAAAGCAAAGAAAAGATGTTGACAACGGCGAGATGAGTAAAAAGATGTAAAAACCAAGGTGTAAAGAACGAGCATTGTGGTAATATACGTTCCTCTCCATGTACTAGTGGTATCGTATGAGTAGTAGGTTCTACACGTTTCTTGTTATTAATTGTTCATTCTAGAGCTCGTTCCTACTCGTTTGCCCTAGTACTCATTCCGTCTTTCATAACTTTTACAACTATTTTTCTCCTCTCGCGGTTGGCAACTCTCTTTCCTTGCGTCATAAATTTCATTTTTAATGTTTTATGTATATTCTACAGATCAAAATATCCATTTTCCCTGAACTGATGAAAATGCATATGAGTTTTGAATTTCATTAGATTTATAAATTGCTTATGAAAATATAATATACTAAAATATATGAAATTGAAGTAAAAAGTATATTTAGCTTTGTAAATGAGGGTAAGCAGAGTATTAGAAAAATACATTTCTATTTTGACATCTCGAAAAAGCGTAGAAATTTGTCGAATAAAAATTACTAAAAATGTGAAAAGATCTTTACAAATGCGTGTGAAAATAAATTATACCGTCTAAATATATATGTTTGCATTCAATTTTCTCATCAAATATTTTCCTTACTGACAAACGAAAAAGGTGATGATAAAATATGTATGTTATATTTCATGAATATTTTTCAAATGCATTTCTATTTGTTCAACAAAATTATCATTTAATAAAATGTATTCTATTAAAAGAAATAATAAATATGAGTTTTCGATTAAAAGTGTAATGCATTAAAATAAATATTGCCATCTGTATTAATGGGAAATAGTGAGAAGATACTTTATTTATATTCAAGCATACTTTAAATTTACTTTCTATGAAGCGTGATTTTCTGTAAATGTGGCTAAATTAAAAGTAAACCTGACTAAATTTCTAGTAAACCTTGTGTGTACTTACATGTTTGGCCAATTTTATAAGAATCATCACTATCTAAGACTTCAACAACCTTTTCCACTTTAAATCTAGCCTGTGTATCGTTATTATTATGGACTGCTATGGCATAATTAAAGGCAGTTTGCATATCTTCAGATCCTGGAGTGAATATTGCACCTAAAATGTAAAATGAATAATGATAAACATAATATGCAAAATAATAAAATCTATAAATCACAGAAAGCGGACAGTTTTTGTTTTAGTTTTCGTCCTCGCCTAGCGTAACCTGTCCTAGGGGATAATTATTAACGTCCATAACTCACGCGTGTCTTATCCGATTCTAACGAGTGATAACCTTTCTTGAAACTTTGGCTTTTAATGAGTATGTTTTAGTAATGTAAAGTATGCTTTTTCTGAGTATTTTTTATCTTGGATCCAATAATTTTCGAAATATTACGTTCAAAATTCCCCTTTACATTGTATAGTATTCACAACACATCAACCTTCATGAAGGTAATAAATTCATCCAGTATAAAAACGAAAAATATCAGAAGCAAAAATTATGATGTTACTGTGGAAAACCGGTTTATGTTTCCTTAAATAAACGAAAAGTATAGTAATGAAACTCTGTACGTTTATATTGATTTAAAGTGTTAAAATATAAACTCACAATATATGAAAATACTGTATGTTATATTGTATTATATATTTCCTCGCTATCATTGTCATAGTTACTTCTTTGTTTCAAATGAATCTTGAAGATACGTGTTCTACGACAACGTATGTTTCGACTATTGATACTGTCTTAATATTTGGGTTTATATTTCAACACTTTTAGTAACCATAAACGTACACAGTTTCGTGTCTGTGCGTTTCCAGTTTTTCTGTTGTTATTGTTAACAATTAAAACAGCTAGTGTATTAAAGTGTCTAGTATTAAAACAGCTCCATAATTTCAAAATACGCCCTTTTAATTAACACTAATAACAACTTGTTATTTTGAAGCATGCGTACACATTTCCCATTGGGTACGATAAACTAATTAAACATCGGAAGGTTGTCACTGATTAATCTTAAAGACAGACGATGCTGAAAGGTTGTGTTTGTTAACTCTTCATGACTTATCCAGCATGTAATGTAGAAGAGTTGGTGCAAGTCCTACTCTCCAGAACATCCTCTTTTGGCATTATGATCCTGCTATACATAAAATATCCTTTCAGAAATTCAGAACTTTAAAATTATCATGTATGATTTCTTAGTTAAATCAGAAATTACTGATGAAATAAAATGTAAAATATATTATCACTTCAGAAAGACTTTGGTTTTTATCTTCCAAACGAACAAGCTAAGAATCACGTCCAATATGGGCTGAACCACGTGCTACCAGAAATGAAAAATACAGAAGTAGTAGTGCTACCTAATGCAACAAAAGATAAGTATAAC
The DNA here is from genome assembly GCA_951213105.1 of Amaurobius ferox. Classification (NCBI taxonomy): domain Eukaryota; kingdom Metazoa; phylum Arthropoda; class Arachnida; order Araneae; family Amaurobiidae; genus Amaurobius; species Amaurobius ferox. Next base: position 37,458,193 of record OX578141.1, on the reverse strand, counting down.
AAAGTGGATTCAAGAGAATTGTCAGAAAGAAAGGAACAGAATAAACATAGTCATGCATAACTCGGATTAACCAGATTGTTACAAGTTTTTTTTTTGTACGAAAGGCTTAAAAAAATCTTTATGAAAAACTGACAAACACTTTTAAATAACAGAAACAGAAGAACAATCTAACCAATGACCAATTTTCTAGCAGTAATTCGCAATAGAAAGTTAATTAATTTTTTATTTTGAAGTATGTTTTATGATCTCTTATGCGATGATTAGTATATATAGTTTTATCTATATACGATAATCCACAATGATGAAAAGTTAGATAAATGCTCCAGTCGGTCAACTATTAGTTTGTTCACACTGCAAAAAACCAAGAATTTTCTAAACTATTGTCTCCTTTTATAATTTTATTTATAAAGTAATTTATGTTCTGACTTAACTCTTAATTTATTTTACACAAAGTCACGTTCTTTGTTACAAATGTAATCTATCAACAACTTCCAAAACTGAAATTTGTGTATTAATCTTTTAAAAGGCCATTGCAATAATTTTATAAAACAACCTTGTTCTTTAAGCGGTAGACTGAGGTAATTGTAAAAGATACATAAAAATGACTTTCATTTCATTGACTGAAATGTCAGTATCATTTCCTATAATAAATGTTTCATGTTATTCAAACAACTTGTGTACTTTTGGGTAATAACTCTTTCTTATACATTTGCTTAACGGCCAGATGACTCATAAATACAGACACGAAAACATAACTCAGAATTTTTTAATCTTTTAAATTGCGTGACACTTCCCATGCCTGTAAATTCGCATTTAACTTTACAAGTCGGGTTTTAATTTCATGCATCCACGCAATAAACCATTAAGACAATTCTAAGAACGTTTTTTCCATTCTTTTTCTAGAAAAATAACTGCATGATTGTCTGAAGTACTTTATGTTTTATATAAAAACATTGTTGTTGAATGAGTACAGCGTTCCTTAGAACAATCTGGCTTCAGAGAAGTTAAGTTTTGAAATGAAAAGAAATCTTGATTAAAAGAGTATACAGTGTTACGCGAATTAAAACTTTTCTTCGTGGTCATATATTTAAATATAATCTGTGGTAGAAAAATATCTTAACATTAGCTTTGAAGCATCCACATCAAAATTGCAAAAAGTGTTTGCAAACCAGTACCTCAATGAATAGATTTTATTGTCCTACGCAGGTACATGATTGGAAGCAGATATTGTTTTAAATATTGATTAAAACATTAATACTTAACAATGGAGAGACCAAGCGACTTAACTCAGCAGGTACAATGCAGTGGATTACTGAGGTCTGTGAAATACATAGTTTCGATTTTTTGAAAGGCAGTGCGATTAATGACGGTGATTTTGAGTCTATACGTATTACGAGGAACAATATGGGGATACTTGCATTTAAGAAGCAGTAGCTTCCCATATCGGAAGTTTTCCTTCAATCTGAAATACGAATGCAGGAAGTGCAAGGTCAGATCACATTTGAATATAGAATAAAACACTATCATCACATTACATCAATGGATGTAGCGCCAAATGGTCAGAAGAAATAAGTGCTTCAGATCTCGGTATGGACATAAGTTCTTCGCACATTGTAAAATTAACTTATGACTTTTAATGATTGATAAAATTCCGGTGATATGTAACAATTTATAAAATATATAATATACAATGTACGAATATGGATTCAAATGAATAAGAAATGAAAGAAGTAAAAACGGATGGGGATGCTTACAAGGAAGTCGAACGGCCAAGGGGGATTACGACCCCTTGTTCCCGGTTGAAGCACGCTTTTAATCCCAGGAAACGTTCCCGGAACCAGACTCGCCTGAAGCAGTCCTCCATATACCAACGCTGGAAAAGCAAAATCCAATCCACTGAAAAAGCAAATCCAATCCATTGAAAAAGCCAAATTCAATCCATTGAAAAACGTACTTGAAAACCCAGATCACCAACATGAAACGATACTAATAGCAAGACTACTTGGATGCCTAATGTCTAAACAACCTATAACATCCATATCAGCACTGACTTTTCATTACGTGCAAGTCCTTGTAAGTCCTTATAACATGTTACGGTTAAGATACATGTCACAGTTAATCTTTTTGCATCCAGCGTGACGTAACTATAATAGTTCATAGAATTTTGCATAAAAGTCCTGATCATACTTTTTGTATGATTTTTCATAATAATGCTTTAGGAAATGTAACGGATATAGCTGTTTTTTCGCTTCGCATACCAAATTACGTTCGCATATAATGCGTTCGGTCTTGGTTGTATTTAATCTTTTAATCCTGTTAAGATGATTGAGTATTAAGTTACGTAGTACGCCTATACTCAAGTTGGAATTCCAGCTGATGATATAGTTTATGCTGACATCAAAGGTCTTTCTTTTATCATACATTTTAAAGCAAATACTTTCTTTGTTGTCGTAATAAATGCTTATATCTAAAAACTCTGTTATTTCTTTCTTCACTTGTTTTGTTTCGATCAATTCCAAATTTGCGGGATAAAAGTTGAAGTTAAATTGATAATTACTTTCAAAATTTCCAATAAGCACATCGTCCACAAATCTGAAATAGGGAATTTCATTTAGATAATGAGTTCCGATCTCATACTTATTCAAATAGATATCAGCCAACATGGAGGAACAGCCACCCCCCATGGGAATACCTTGAATTTGTTGATAGAATGAATCTCCGTTGTAAAGTAAGTTTTCATATAAAACGAATTTGATGAGGTTTTCGTAACTATTGATGTTGATAAATAGATGCAAATTGTATTCATGAAATGTTTCGATCATGATCTCAAACAGATCCTTTAAATTTATGTTATTGAATAAATCTTTAAAATCGTAGCTTTTAAGGTGTAATCTCTCTGGTATTTTGCTCAACTTTTCTATGACTTCATTACTATTTGATACCATTACCGTACCACTTGATTTTATTTTCGCCATTGTAGGTCTTAAAATATTCAGCAGGATAGCATTTGCCTTAGTTAAATAAGTTCCACATCCCACAGTCACCGGTCTAAATTTGACGGGTGACTTATGCATTTTAGGTATTAATACCAGGTATGGAAATTTGATTGTAGTGATTTCAATACCGATCCTTTTATACAATGCTGTGATTTTGTTTTCATTTGCCGTTTTAGACAAAACATTTAGTTTATACATTGTTTCGTTGTCGTAACATTTTTTTAATTGCTCTACATAGTATTTTTTGCAAGTAAATGCATAGTTTGAGTTGTTTGAGTTGATGATCAGTTGTTTTAAACAACCTGAAACATTTTATAGAAGAAATCAAGACATATAAAACTATAAAGGAAAATTGGATTAAAAATAAAGTGTTCGGAATAAAGAAAAAGTTTTTATATCGTATTTGGTTGGAATGGATGAAAAACCCCATTATGCAAGATAACGATAAAGACGATCCTATCCTTACAGCAAACATTGCCATTTTTTACGATATATTTAAATTAAAAGCAAAGAAATTGGAAATTATGCTAGAACAAAATAATAATAATCCATATGGGAAGGAATATCTAATTACAACTTTTTGTAATAAGAATTATGATGCAATACCATTTAAGACAATTTTGAAAAAACATAATTATCTCCTACCGATAAAAAAGACCGAAGTTTGTTTAACATATCGATATATGAAAACTAACGGACGTAAAATCTTCAATTATAATATGATCGGAAGACAGTTGGACAAAAATGATAACTTGATATGTCAATGTGAAACAAGTAAATTTCGCAATAGAGATCATGATCACATTGTTACTGGTGATTTAGAAGTTGCAATGGATTCGGATTTTAGAGAATTTTTACAATTGGGCACTAAATTCAGATTTCAGAATTTTTATAATCACGGAAAACTTTTTAAAAAGGATCTAGATGATTTTATTTACAAACTAGCTGTAAAGTACAGTTTTCCAATGGAAACCTTTCAAGAATGGAAGAGTGCAGTTTTAGCTGATTTTAATCTTTATTACAAAAACCGACAAAATAAAATTACTAATTATAAAATGGACAAGAACCGGTTGAAAATATTTCAAAATATGTATGTGATCACTTATATGGACAAAGTTACCTCAAACTATGCATTTACTTGCAAAAAATACTATGTAGAGCAATTAAAAAAATGTTACGACAACGAAACAATGTATAAACTAAATGTTTTGTCTAAAACGGCAAATGAAAACAAAATCACAGCATAGTATAAAAGGATCGGTATTGAAATCACTACAATCAAATTTCCATACCTGGTATTAATACCTAAAATGCATAAGTCACCCGTCAAATTTAGACCGGTGACTGTGGGATGTGGAACTTATTTAACTAAGGCAAATGCTATCCTGCTGAATATTTTAAGACCTACAATGGCGAAAATAAAATCAAGTGGTACGGTAATGGTATCAAATAGTAATGAAGTCATAGAAAAGTTGAGCAAAATACCAGAGAGATTACACCTTAAAAGCTACGATTTTAAAGATTTATTCAATAACATAAATTTAAAGGATCTGTTTGAGATCATGATCGAAACATTTCATGAATACAATTTGCATCTATTTATCAACATCAATAGTTACGAAAACCTCATCAAATTCGTTTTATATGAAAACTTACTTTACAACGGAAATTCATTCTATCAACAAATTCAAGGTATTCCCATGGGGGGTGGCTGTTCCTCCATGTTGGCTGATATCTATTTGAATAAGTATGAGATCGGAACTCATTATCTAAATGAAATTCCCTATTTCAGATTTGTGGACGATGTGCTTATTGGAAATTTTGAAAGTAATTATCAATTTAACTTCAACTTTTATCCCGCAAATTTGGAATTGATCGAAACAAAACAAGTGAAGAAAGAAATAACAGAGTTTTTAGATATAAGCATTTATTACGACAACAAAGAAAGTATTTGCTTTAAAATGTATGATAAAAGAAAGACCTTTGATGTCAGCATAAACTATATCATCAGCTGGAATTCCAACTTGAGTATAGGCGTACTACGTAACTTAATACTCAATCATCTTAACAGGATTAAAAGATTAAATACAACCAAGACCGAACGCATTATATGCGAACGTAATTTGGTATGCGAAGCGAAAAAACAGCTATATCCGTTACATTTCCTAAAGCATTATTATGAAAAATCATACAAAAAGTATGATCAGGACTTTTATGCAAAATTCTATGAACTATTATAGTTACGTCACGCTGGATGCAAAAAGATTAACTGTGACATGTATCTTAACCGTAACATGTTATAAGGACTTACAAGGACTTGCACGTAATGAAAAGTCAGTGCTGATATGGATGTTATAGGTTGTTTAGACATTAGGCATCCAAGTAGTCTTGCTATTAGTATCGTTTCATGTTGGTGATCTGGGTTTTCAAGTACGTTTTTCAATGGATTGAATTTGGCTTTTTCAATGGATTGGATTTGCTTTTTCAGTGGATTGGATTTTGCTTTTCCAGCGTTGGTATATGGAGGACTGCTTCAGGCGAGTCTGGTTCCGGGAACGTTTCCTGGGATTAAAAGCGTGCTTCAACCGGGAACAAGGGGTCGTAATCCCCCTTGGCCGTTCGACTTCCTTGTAAGCATCCCCATCCGTTTTTACTTCTTTCATTTCTTATTCATTTGAATCCATAATATACAATGTATACATATATTGTGCCCTATATTGTAGATAAAAGCTAACAAGGTTCAAAATGTTATCGCATTAAATTCGTAAACCTTATATTATCCTAAATGATTTCTCAAGAAATTGATTCCTTTAACAGGAAATAACGGGTCACAGTTGACACTTGATCGGGTATATTATATATTAGGTTAATTGATTTGGTAAATATTATGAAAATAAAAGAGGGCATGAAATGGAAAAATAAATAAAACGTTGAAAAAAATGAAATGCTTTAGGGCGATAAGTAATTTTAGTCTACAAATTAAGAAGAGACAAAATGGTAGCGTTCTCGACAAATCTTAAACGTAGCTTAGAAATAAAATGGTCGTCTTAAGACAAATGGTCACAGGTCTGATCTATGCAGCTTAAAAGCTATACTACAATTGCTATGGAGTTTTATCGAATTATTTCTGAAATTAGAAAAGCGTTAAATATTGAACAGTGGTATATGATAATCAGTTATAATAATATACTGAAAATATACCCAGTGTTGCCCGGGATTTAAAGTAAGCGATCGTGGCGTAGCCGTGTGTGCGTATCCACGTAACAGTTTATTTTATTTTTGTTATAAGCGAGAGTATATTGTTAAAACGTTATTTGATTTTCAGGAATTAGCTGTGACTCCTGGTGTGGTATTTATAAGTTTACATTTTTTAATTTTATATTTGAAATCAAGGTTAATGGCGGATACATTTTCTAGTTAATGATAAAAATAAATCAAACCACGTTGTTTTCAAGTACGTAACACGTCAAGTTTCTGCACTTAATGAATCGAGCCGCATCGAACATGGGCTCAACTTTCAAAATTCAGAATTTAGAGGCGTGTGCGTATATGCATGCGTTTAGCAGCAGAAACATAATTTTTCGTTTGGGACAATGTCTAATATTTTTTTATATTGCAGTTCAAAATCGGGTACTTCGGGTCTTTAAAATACGAAAAGTATATATATATTTTTAATTTGATTTTATTAAATTATAAATATCGGTTTCGGGGACGTTTGAAAATTCCTTTCTGAATTGGTGTTTGAATTTTACTTTCGTATGAATTATTTTTAAAGTTTTTTTGAAAGATAATTTCTAAATCGAGCTAGAGGGCAGTACCAGTCAAATTCTCTATACGTGGGTGATACCTGTGTCCTCCCTCCTTTTCGTGAGATGACGGTGTTAATTTTTATATTTTAAATGCTCTCATTGAAGGAATCTTCGATGCGTTTATTTTTTTATTTTATTTTTTTTTATTTCATTATTTTATTTTTTATACCTTTAACCTAATGTTAAAATGTTTGATTTTATTTAAATCCTATCTATTTTGTTCAAATGCACAGTTTTCATATACCGACACATACCAGAGATTGACGGATTCAAACTAAGTACTCCTCATAAAGTGATATCTCCAAGAGCCCCAGTAATTTATTTTTTTAATTCATGAAGATTGTGAGTCAATATTCCTGTATCTGAATTTTTAACGCTACGTTGTACTTTCACGTTTAAGAACATGCATATAGATGGCAGCACCAGCAACAAAATATGGCATACCATAAAATAAAACTTTATTGAATTAAATAGTTTAAGCACAAATTAGAATTTAAAAAAAAATCTCGCGAAGTCTGCATTGTCCCGGGATCTGAAATACCTGTGTTAAAAATTTCATGTTCGTACAATGTTAACATCTTCCGCTTCAGACGAACAAACATACATTTATTATCATATATAATAATCAAAGCAAAGATATATTACATTTTGGATAGTAAAACAATAATTATCAATCAAAGTTAACTTCAGCAGTTTTCCCTGTGCAATAATATATTAATATAGAGAGAAAGATATAATATTGATCTTATCTTTAAAATCACCTTTAAAACATGTAACATGGCATATAATAGAATAAAAGGTATATGCGTACCAAAACTCTGTCTTTGCAATTTAACAAATCCATGTTGGTAAAGTTCTAATCGTAATATAAGAATAATTTTTTCCAGATTATTATATTTTTTTTATAACGGTTTAAATGCATTTAAAGAACATTTCTACTCATTATCTTTAAAACGGATTTCAAATTTCAGTTTCGAATATATTAGAAAATTCGAACTTTGTTACACTGGAGAGCTTTTAACTTTGATCCATTTTATTTTGACTATTTAGAAAAATCAAGCATAGTTTATCTTTAATAAATGCTGGTAGTTCATAAGATATTTTAAAGCTTGATTTAAAAATTCCATTCTTTACTGAAAAATACTTTTTGTTTTAAATAAAAGTATTGAAAAATAATTAAGCTCAAAGTTGCATTTCGTTAAGGTTTATTTAATGTATAAATTTTCTTGTATTGTCTTACTTTCAGAAAATATTCAGCAACGAGGAAATAGGGAATGAAATGATTTTTTTTTTTTTTTTACTTCACACATTTGGTTTCAAAACGCGTTTTCGAAAATATAGTTATTTATGACCGAGAAGTTCAGTAACTGTCCAATTAATCATTATTTATTGGTTTTCGTCAGATAGGATTATCAGAATACAGACATTTAACAAATTAAATTTGAAACTTTGTATATATATACTAACTATTTCTTCATTTATGTCATATATTCACTTATAGAGACATACCTGTAGAGACATTTGCTTATCGATTGCACCAATGAAACAAATTTATAGGTATAAGAGATATTTTAATAGCATATAAAAAATGGACAAATATTCTAACTTTTGTGGTGAATAAAAATAAGATTAGATTATTTAAAATGAACGCATATAAATTACAAGCCGTTGTGCAGCATAAACCAACATTATTTCTTAGTACGAGCCCACTTACCGTAATTTATATATCCAAAATATTGCTCATTAATATAAACACTTTTAACTTTAAAAATTAACATTAAGACTAATCATGAGCGTAATTAACATTACACTAAATTTTATTACAAAATTTTACTCAAGGAGGGGAAAGCCCCGTTGTGAGACCATATCCCTTTTACTTTTTTCTAAAGAGAAAACTCGACCTTCTATATAATAATGCCAGTTCTATATACCTTACCATTTTTGACCCTGTTTTGATGGTCCTTTGATCTGCATCGGTCTGACTCTGTCGTTGATCTGCATGGATATTATTCATCTGATTAATATGCATTGATCTGCCTTGAATTTCATTCTCAGACTCTCTCTAAACTCCCTTTCTTAACTTATCTTGATCGACTCTGGCAATCATCTCTCCTTCTCTCTCCAAACATAAGTCACTCCACTCGTTGATATCTTCCTTCTTGCAACAACATACTTTGACATCGGGAAAAGACTGTCCTCCTACCATTCACTGGTATGATGTTGCATCGACATTTAATTGATTGCTCTGGCTCGAATGAAATTTGTTTTAAATCTTGGCCCTAAGCATTGTTTATGACCCAACTCATACTTGTAATTTGGGTGGCGTGCATTTATCTCACAATTTTATATCTTCAAGATATTATATGTTCAAGAACAAGAGTATAGAAAAGTCAAGATCGAAATATCAACACATAAATGTGAATCTGATTTATGCCCTGTTTCACAATAAAATATAGAAATATGACTTTTTAAAATAACTTAAATCTCCAGGACTATACAATATTTGCTAATGCTACTTCTAGGTTTCCTGTTTGATCTAAAAGCTATTAAGTGCTGTATGAATATTTTTCAGCTTTGCACTTCAATTTAAACACCATATTTTAAAATGTTTTAAACATTGGGATTTTTTCATATTTTTATCTTCACTATTAACTTCAAACAGTTATTTTGATTCCTGGATTACGTGTGTAAGTATGTTATTCCAGGTATTACAAGACATAGTTGCATGCATGCCTAATAATATATTCTGAAAAAAATATTGCTAAACTCCTAATAAATTTAAAGTTCTGTTTTTGTGAGTTTTTTTATTTAAGTAAATGAGTGCAATACATTGGTAAAACGAGACTAATCGATATGAAAAATAAATATTTCTAGATTTTCGTATTTTTAGGTAATAATATAGTGTGCTATAAATTTTGAAATATAAAAAAAAATCTAGGTACGTTTCATCCATTTTAATTAAGGTACTGATATATATATATATATATATATATATATATATATATATATATATATATATATATACTATCAAAAGATTATATTACCAAATGCCTATAGGTATCCAAAGGCGCCATGCTGCTCTTTCAATATAAGGTTTTAAAAAGGGAGATGACGGTTGCACTTACTGGCAAATTATGAAACGGCCAAGGGGGATTGTGACCCCTTGTCCCCGGTTACAGCATGCTTTTACACCAAGGAAATACTCCCGGAACCGATACCATCCCATTCTGGATGTTTGCGATTCCTGTTTTGATGGAGGTCGGAGGGTTGCTTCGGGAAGGAATCGGTTCCGAGAGTGTTTTCTTAGTGTAAAAGCATGTTTTAACCGGTAACAAGGACTCACAATCCCCTTTGGGCGTTTCATACTTTACCTGTAAGTACAACTCCCATTTCTTTTTTATCTTTCTTTTCCTTTTGTATATGCTTTATTCATTTGTATATATATATATATATATATATATATTCCATTCAATGACTCTTCTACATTTACATATTAGAATATTTGAACGTCTTGAATAAAATTCAAAATCTCTAAAAATGATAATCATTTGCGAAGTTTTACGACAGGGATTCTATAAGTATCACGACAGTATTACGACATAATTATGTACTGGAGCATTTATGGGTACCATTAAAACTCCATTACAGATCAATTTGAAAATACTTTAGAAAGTATTTTAGTAAATATATGGAAATTTAAATCTGAATCGTAAAATGAATGCGAAATATATATTAAACTTTTCTTGTTTCTTCTATTTTGTATAACACAATATTCTGGCCCTATGATATTTTGCATAAGAAAGTATGCCCGTTTTTGTAAATATGCGCGAATTGTTTTAAAATGATCATAATGTTCAGTGACAAAGTACGTATCATATGTCAGTGAAATGCAAAAATATGTGAGAATTTGACACAGCCTTAAAGTACGTGTGGATCTAGTCGAAAGCCCAGACCATCCGTCTCGTCCGAGGACTTAGAGAAACCATTTGGATGGCCGGCGTGTGGATCTAGTGTCACATTTTGCGCTTGTTTTCTTATTCTAAAACGTAGCAGCTCAAAATCAAAATATGTTCTGAAAAATCGAATTTTGAATACCACATTATAAATCTTGAATATGATATTAAAGTTCTTAAATTTAAAAATCATGCCTTAAAGTTCTTATTTTGAATGAAAATGTAACAAACGAAATATGACTAAGGTATTCCATACACCAAGTGTTTTCAACCATTCATTTCCTGTAGATATATTTAGATGCTTTCACTTTCCCTGCTTCACAAGTTGTGAACATTTTCTCATTTTGAGAATACCCAAATAATATTCAAACACTTTTTTACAATGTTGATGCCTTCCTGTGTGCAGGATATTTGCCGAATAGACGTATTAAGACGTATAAGATTTGGGACGATTATTTTAATCAATGAACAACAGAAGATGGTTGATAGTCTGTGTGCTTGGAACATTCTCTTAAATATTTGAGTTTTTTTTTTCCCAAATCGAAAACATCACAAAAATATTATGATAACAATGTTACTGATAGCTTCTAATCTAGATATAATTTGAAATTCAACGTAATCTTTGAAAGAAAGAGTCGTTTAAACTAGCGTCGTTTAGTATGTTTAGTAGCGTCGTTTAGTATGAAAGCGTCGTTAAAGCTCGTGTCGTTTCTGTGACATTATTCGTTTTTGATAAAATAAGAAATATCATTAAAAAAATAATCTTTAAAAAGGGTAAGCTCTAAAAAAACTTTTAACAAAAATAAAGATACGCTATTTTTTATGAGTTATCACAAGCTATTCTCGGAATATTAGAAATTTTACTCTTTTCGTAAGGAAGCATGATATCTCTCAAATGAATCAAGCGGTATTTTAGATATTTGATAGATATTTTTAATGAGTATCAAGAGTAATTCCATTAAATTCCAGTTGTATGAAGAACTAGTTATAAAGAAATCTCTAATTTAAATTATGTTTTCTCATGTCTCACTTTATTGAACAGCAGTGAAAGTCAGGTGTTGGGGACATCAAATTTTTTTCTACATTTTTGGAGACCTAAGTAATAATGCGAATTATTTAAACCAATGATTTCGCGTTCCATATTTTGATAACTGCGAATAATACAAATAAAATATCCTATTTTCGCATTCATTAAAATATGAAAATAACAGGACATGCACAACGTTAAAATTAAATTCAAGAGCACTGCAATCTGTTGCATGAAATCACGTAGCTATTTATTTATTTCTCATATGAACGACAAATTGCTAAATAAATTACAATATGTCGTTAAATTTAGTAACAGCTACGTATCGTTATTTGATAGTTTGTCAGATTGTTTATACCAAACGCGCGCAAACTGACAGCAAAATAGATGAAATGTATTTATATCCTGATGTAAAACAAAATATGACTTAGAATGGAATGGATATCGTTTTGATCCATGCATCACTTGATTTTGTTGTATATATTGTGTTTTTAGAAAAAAATCATCTGACATTTGATGCCAATTATAGTTACTGTAAGAAGAAAAATTAACCTACACAATCAAGCACAAATTAATATAAAACGCAGCAAACAGCTGTTTCGCGAATATATTGGCTACACCTCGTTAGTGCTAAAAAGATCAACAAATGCGAGGTCTAAATCACGAAAAAATCCCAACTGGTGGAACCATTTGGATTCATACACCCAATAAGTTGAATAAAAAGTCCACGTATTAAAAGTATCAATCCAAAAATTTCGTCATTTGATCAGAAAGTAGATAAAATACAACTAACACCCAAGCTGCGTTCCCCAGCAGAAAAAAAAAAATAACCAGAGAAAACGAGGCACGATTCCATCAGTTTGAAACGAATATAAACATCTCATAATAATCTCAAAAGGGTAAAATCAAAATATAAATAATATGGATAAAATTATAGACCATCTAATCAGACTATAGAAAATAATGGAGTACTCAACACACCATTAAGAAAAATACTTGAATTTTTCTGAATATGAAATACTTTAAAAGTCACCAATACAGGTATTCACTTAATTATATATTGACAAGTATTTCTGTATAAACCTTGGGGTAGAAAATTCAAATTGTTGGTCAGAATCCTAACGATGTTAAGTAATTAAAGAGTTATTAATTACCCTGTTCACAGTTGTAATGCTACTTAATACAAATTTAAGAGCACGTTCAGTTAGATCAAAACATGGAAGACAAAGGTGGCAAGAAATAGTGTAACTATCCCAACTGTTACAAATGTCTATAAGCTTATGAACAGATGGATACACAATATTGAAATTACATTTTCTAAAGATTCGGACAATTTGCTGACTAATTTTTGAAAAAATTAAGAAATGATAATGTTAATAAAATACAGTTCAGAAACACGTTTATAGAGTAGTTTAAAATATTTTAAAGTAGCATGATGAAGTACTATTTCAAGAGCGACGGGTATTTCTGCTTGTAATGTGTAACTAATATTCATATATTAAAGTGATGGCCGTCACATTTTACTACGAAGCACTTTCCCAATTAAGGGTGTGGATCCGGAGATATCTATAGGTCAAACGGTCTGGGTCAAAAGAAAGAGTGTGTAGTGACCCGCTTTTATGTCATTTTCTACTACGAAGAACTTTACAAAATTATACATTCGAACTCGGAAATATCTTCTGGTCTAACCATTATAGTATCCGGCTCCCCCATTCAATTACCTGAGTTCTGACTCTCGTGAGGGACATCCGGTCCCATACTAATGTAATTAACCCATATTAGTAATGTTTAAATTTTATAACATCAGATGCAGGTCCCATAATTGCAGACCGGAGTAAAAATTGTCAGACTGAAAATTAAGTCTTTCAGTTTAATATCTAAATTTACTAGTCTATCTAATTTTAGAAGTTTTTAAACTTATTTTTAAATATATTAATTTTCTTTGTTACTTTTTTTTCGAAATATTCATTGTCCATTAAATGTTTCTGGAAGACATGTGAATTGAACTAACTTTTATAGATAAAAAATCATTAAATGACGAATAAAGTCTAAAATTTTGGTATATTAAGTTAACGACCGCTTTAACATATTTACTTACAAGCAGGAATGTCAATTTATATGTAATTTGAGTAAAAACTTTCAAAATAATAAAATATAAAAATGTTAAAAAAATTATGCTGAGTTTATTCGCTCATTCATAACTTTTACTTTTACTTTTCTTGTCATTTTATAACCTCCAGCAGCTTCAAATATTTTAAAAGATAGGATATTATGCTCGTTGAGAACACAGAATTAAGTATATAGAATTCGAAATGCATATCAATTTTAAAATATAAAAATTTTATGATTAAAAACATATAAAATAAAATTGCATTAATCCACCTCACTTAAATTATGCGATAAAACTGAAATTATATCTTTGTTTTTTAACATCGTCATTTATTACTTTACGTTTAAATTTGAATGTATGCTCAATTTTACGTTTACTAAGAGAAGAAATGATATCTAATGTACCGTGTGGTTATAATTAATGTATCCCTGTTTAGAGCACTGTAGAGAAAAAACCAGTGGTCAAAAAACACCAAACGTACGTGGTATGCAGTTCAAAACATGGAGAGACGAATGGTGGCCCTCATAGCAAAGATCGTCACATGTGTGACAGTGACGTTGTAGTCACGTGACACATGGGTCACAATGTGACATCATATTTGTGACTTCTATACGACTTTACGTATTAGTAACTTTGTAACTTCATTGTGACTATATTCTGTGACGTTTCCACAATTAAAATGTGACACGTAAAAATTCCACAATTAAATTTCCACACGTAAAAATGTGACGACATTACAATGGTAATTACAATGTGACGTCACAAACAAGTTAATATGAGACGTCACAAACGACCATGAAAATGACCAAAATGACTTCGCTGTGACCTCAACATGACATTGCCGAGACGTACTGTAATGTCCTGTGACGTCCCAAAGTCACAGTGTGACGTAAATCTTACGTCACTGGGGAAAAAAATGCTGTTAGGGGGAAGAGTTCCAAACATGACCGATAGGGGAAGAGATTTCGGGCGCTGTGAACAGTCCAGGCGTTCCATATGTAACATGTTCTAGATGCATTAATTAAATTGGCACTTGGGTGTTTATGACTATTGTCAGCATCTATCGTACGTTTATAACACTAATAATTCGTACTTCATATGCACCACGAATACCAAGTCGTTTCATTGAATTATGTTTTTACTAAGGGACTGTTCGCAGCGCCCTCTCTCCTCCTACCGGTCATTTTTGGAACATTTTTTTTTATGTCATTTGCTTCCCCATGTTCTAAAATGCATAACGCGCAGATCTGGCGTTCTTATGACCACTGTTTTTTTTTTCTCTACAGTGCTCTCAACAGGGACACTTTAACTCTAACCACCCTGAATATTATCTAACGTAGTCCGTCATTTTGCTTTTCCTAAAAATTTGAGTAACATAACGTAATCGTAAAAGATTGATATCAGCACGATCATGCCAAACTCATAAGCAAATATTGCATTTTAAGAGTCTTGCATCCAAATTTTCTATAAGATGTTTATTTAATATTTATAACGAATCGGAGAAGCCGAGGGAATTTTATAGCAAAAACTTAGTTCATTTATTTATCATGACTATCTGAAGAGTAAATATTTGATTTTATGTCCTTCATTAAGTATTCAAAAAGCCGTGCTGTATAAAACATCTTATAAATTTTTTCAGAACGGTATTTGCATAATAAAAAGAATGACGAAGGAAAATCATATGAAATTCCCCATTTCCCGAAAGGAATATGATGTCCGTTAACATATATATAGTAATAAATTATTTCGAGAGATTTAAAATTATATATTCTAACTTAACAACAATGTTTCAATAAATTAACATATAGAAGATATCATATGAGTAAGAAAATATATCTCTTGAATGTTCAATTCACAATTTATTATTTACTAAAATATTAAAATAGACACCATAATCTATGCTTAATAAAACTGAAAATGAATTATTTATCAACATTGATAATATTATAAAAATAAAACTAGACTTAAAGAACTTTTAATTGAATTAAAAACAGCCTGACAGTGTGTTGGGGAGATATTTTATAAAATAAAGCACAATGACGAGAAATCTAAAAAAGGACTGGCTTTGAGATCTGACCTTCAACAGTATCACTGTATAATTGTGTATGTAAACTGTACGAAAATACAAAAACGTTATTATCCACAATAGAGTTTCGTGATTGGAAGAATGTAGCTTGATATTTACATGAACACATATTCTCTGATCTGCATTGTATATCTGTTTGGAAATGCTATCTTATTTACGTATACCTCAACGCCTGAATTCAAATATAAAAATGCAGCATCAGTCAGTTTAAACTTATTAGTATGAATTTTTAAATCACGGTGTAGGAGTCGTCAAATTTTTTACTCTATGCGGTTTTCCAATAGTGATACTGAAAAGGTAGAATAATCTAGAAATGGA
This sequence comes from Amaurobius ferox, assembly GCA_951213105.1. Lineage (NCBI taxonomy): Eukaryota > Metazoa > Arthropoda > Arachnida > Araneae > Amaurobiidae > Amaurobius > Amaurobius ferox. The sequence continues at coordinate 37,441,894 of OX578141.1, read as the reverse complement.
AATTTCTTGAGATTTTTGAAATTTCTTTCCCAGTTTGGTCAATTTCTTTCTTTACATCCTTAAAATTTCGGCAGTACCAGAAGAAGTAAAACGATTTATTTCCCTTCTACGTGTGTAACTGAATTGGTTGAGTTGATGTTTTAGTAAGGTCTGTCTAACATAATTGACTGAATTAAATATGCCAAATCGTTTGCAATTATAATTGACTCAACATCTAATGTAGCACATACTGATCAGCTGTGTTTTGTAGTTATGCTAAATCACATGCTGAGTCATTTGGTTATATTTGTAATTTTTTTTCAATTCATTGTCCTGCTTCGGGTGATTTAACCAACACTATTGTCAGTGTCTTGATAGATTCATTGACAGTTTTAGAAAATATGTTTCATAATTCCTTTCCTAAAAATGTATTGCTGCTCCATAGAATATAATTCATTAGCGTTTTCAGAAATTCACTGTGGCACAAATCTTACATTATCTTTAGCATTGTCATTTTCGCTGCCCCAAACAACTTTACCATGTATAAAATGTATGCAAATATTTAATGCTGAATCATAACTTTATTGCGTTTTAAAATTTAGGATCCGTTGAGATTGCATAACTAAATATCTATTAATGCTACAAACTAAAAAGTGTTTTAATCAAGCTAGAGTGCAATCCCATAGAAATTCTGAACATGTGACACCTTTCAGCAAACTATACACTTTTTGTACGAGCCGCCCTGCCCCAGAAAATGTTTTTAGTTATAAAAATATTTTTCGTAATCCTATTAGTCAAACAAATTAAATTTCATTACCAAATGATTAAAATTATATTATATAAAGTTGTCAATGGATAATTGGAGACTGTATCACAAACATTTTTCTAAAGATTGTTTAGAAATAAGTTTATTCATGGAACTTATACGTAACGAAATTCAATATCTGTACGGCCCCTGAAATCTATATTTTCGTCATTCTTTTTGATCGTGTCAAAATGGTTTAAGTTTAACGTGAGTGTGGTTTAACTTGAACATTTTTTTACAACCAAATTTGCATATTAGAGAGTTTTATTTTTCAAAATATCTTCGTATAAGAAACAATTTGCTAATTTGAACTTATCACGTAACGTTTCAAGTAAAATTAAAACATGTCCGAAATTATCGTAGTTTTAAAGTCTATCTTATTTGAGTCATTTCTCAAATTAGAATCATGGTATACAACCGATTTTGTTCAAAAGGCATAATTAATTCGTTGACATCTTGAAATATTTTTGAAACACCCTGTATTTTTCCCTAAGAAAAACGCTATATAAGTTCTTAATCACCTACTACGTATATATTCATTGAGAGTAATGAAATAATTTTAATATGTCGTATCCATACCAAGTGAAGATTTGAAATATTGTATCTTTTGAACTAAACGAAAGTGTTTAATTTCATTTGCTATCCTTATAAATAAATTTATTTTTTGCGAAATGGATTAAGAACTAATTAAATATGTATATTTTGTGTCTTACGCCCTTTATGTAATTATATATTTGTACTACTGAAAGCTTTGAATTTTCAATCACAAGCAGAAATGGAGTGTATTGTACGCCGGATTAAAAACGCTTTATCGCTTTCTTTTGTCTCGTTTTGATGTTAACAAAGAATATTAGCTGTAACTATTAAAATACAAATGCAATTCTTTGAAAGGCATTCTTCTATTCAACTCTCGACTTACTTTGTTTACTTCAAGTGAAAATACCACGAAGTTTTAACGGAATTCCCCTTTATGTTGCAACTTCAAATGTTTGTTTTCAAATTCCAGCTATGTGTATTTCAATAGAATAATCCCCCCGAGAACATGAAGCGAAGAAATCTTTGAATTTTTGCTCAGAGAAGATGTAATCAAAACTTAGAATATTTATAAGATGAAATTTTCGGTTCGTGTATATTTATTATTCTCACTTTACTTAAATGGATTAGGAGAATTTATATAAGAAATTGAAATGCTAGCCGTTCGTCCGTAAACTGTTATTTCTCAAATTTTAGCTGATGGGGATGAAATGTTTTATGTATAGACTAGGCGTATTTTTGCACTCCTGCCACCATATAAAGAATGAATCTGACACAGATTTCATAAGAGTAAAAGCAGAGAGCGTCCGGTATTGCATATTCTTATTTTCTTTGAAGCATTCGCATATTGTATTGAATAAAACTGAATTAAATTATGATATGTACGTAGAATATTTATAAGATGACATTTTCAATTCGTTTATATTTATTATTCTCACTTTACTTAAATGGATTAAGAGAATTTATATGTGAGATTGAAATTCTAGCCGTTGGTACGAAAACTGTTAGTTCTCAAATTTTAGCTGATGGAGATGGAATGTTTTACATATAGATTATGTGTATTCTTGCAATGTCATCTTTAGAAAAGATGAATCTGATATATGTTTCATACCTGTAAAAGGATAGAGCGTCTGGTATTGCATTCTTTGAAGCTTTTGCATGTTATATTGAACAAAATTAAATTGAATTATGATATGTACGGATAAAATTACTTGCAATAAAATAACGGCTAAAAGTATGAGTTTAGAAGATAGGCAGCAGGTCTTGCTAAAACTGTGAAAGGGATTATTATTTCAAAAATTTGAATATATACCTATTGTGTTTACTTTAACAACAGAAGAAAATACCGTAGCCCCAGAAGTTCAATGTATATAGACAGATGTCCAGATATCCACGGTTCTAATCCAAGCTAGGGAACAAGTTATGTACAATGTCACACGAGACTTTAAACTCTTCTAGATGCAGTAGATCATTGTCTTTTGAATGCCGCTAAATGTCGATTTTTATAGTGCCTTAAGATTTATGAAGATATTTTTAATTAACAAGAGTTACTACTACGATAATGCTATACTGAATAAAAAGCAAAAGAATAAGGAGGTCATACACGGTCTTTTAAGGTCAGAAGCATGCATCTCGAGATACGTCGTTTTGTCTATACAAAGATAATTGGCTTCCTGTCAATGCTATGATATTTTTGGAAGCCGCATCTGAATTAATAAAATGATATGAGAATGCGAATGAACATATTCTCTGCCTTTGATACGTTGTTTTGCCATCACAAAGCCGTACAGTTTTGAAGTTACTCGCCCATCTGAAATCTGAGGCAGTAGATTATAAGGTTTAATTCAATTACTAAAGGAAATACAATACTCTGAGTAATTTAATGAATAGAGCTTCGATTGGGTACGGGAAGATAATTGTTAAGTAGAACCCAAGTGGGACACACATTCATTACAACCATAATCACAAGCAAATTTGTTAAAAATAAATAAATATAATATTACATACACAATGTTAGAGAATTAGCAGCCGAATAAAAGAATGACTACCATAAAATCATGCAGGCATTTAGCATGAAGCAAATGACATTATAAAAGTAAATCCTGACAATATTTAAAAGTGACACTAAGCAGATGGTTAAAGTGACTATGTGTTATACGACAAACATACTATCCATACTATAAATACGTGATCGCGTATGTATGTAGCCACTATTCTGAGGCCCGTATTTGACCTAGAAACTCGCAGTTTTTTTAATGTAAGTATAGTATATATGTAGACACCATTTCATACCTCTACTCAGCCTGGAAACGAACAATTTATAGATTTTAAAATATTTGTAAAAAGCCTCTTTTCCTATTGAAAGTGTTTTGACGCGTCAGGATTACAGATATAGCGTTTCACTCTGTGAACTGGGAATTTGAAAATACCAGCTTCATCACAAACGACAGATACTTCTGCTGCTTCGGTAGTAACCGATAAAATTCAGAAATTTAAAATCGCGAAATTTACAGATAAATTTATGAATTTTTAATTTAAGATTATAACAATGTTATAAGCATTTCCCGAAAAATTCACAGATTTTTGATGAAAATTCCTCTTTTACCCCAATTTAACACATTGCTCAAAATTTAAACTTGACAAAAATATTTTTCAGGTACGTTCTTCATTAATCGTCTTGAAATATATATTCGTTTTGTCGTAACTGTTTTTGTTAATTTTTTGAATTACATTAATAATTCGTTAACTTTCATTTCAAAGTGACGTAATGCTGAAAATTAAAATTTCGCCAAAATACAACGTTCCAGGTACGGTCTTCAAATTTTGTCATCGTAAAGTATCATCCCTTAGCTTTACAAAATTTTAACTATTTTTGCTGTTACTTTATTTGTAAATTTTTTATAATTCAATTCACGACACAATAACTGTTACCCCAAAAGTGTATCTTTCTTTGGAGTTCAATTTAACATCTTTCCCATTAACCAGAGGGGGAAGCGGTAAACACGATCATTGAATGTTTGGATAGGCTGGTTTTAGCTCGCCAGCCGAATGAGCTATTAAAATGGAAAAATCTAATTTTGCGAATTTACCACCATGAGACTTGGATTTTTAAATATAAAATTGTAACATTATTATAAGCATTTCCTGGAAAAACCCCGTTTTTACGATAAAAACTTCAAAAGTTAGCAATTAAGATTAAAATTTTACTTTAGAAATCAATTCATGAGGAAACGGCGTGTGAAGGTGGGGGGGGGGGGGGAGATTTTTAAAATAAAGTTATTTATTAGGCGACGTTTGCTCCAATTTTGATGCAATTTTTACGTTGTATTTTCGATTCTGCAATTGCATAGTATTTTCTGTATTCCTGCCTTGCATTTTGCCCTCTGCGTTGTATTTTCGACCCACTAGACCAGCTCACGTTAAGTTTGGATCCAATTTTGCTGCAAGTGTTGCAGCCCAATTTTGAAGGGGCAAAAGAAGGGGGTTGGATAAATACTAAAATAGACTCTTAGAGGATCGAGGGATTTTGCGCCTGATGCAGGTTTTAGAATTTGCTAAAAGATTGATTGCTAGAAAAACTGGTCGTTATTTTTATTGGCCTTTATCAAGCAAAGCCCGCTGGCATATTATAAATAACATCTCGTAGCCAGAATGCAAAATTATATGTAAGTAGTATCAGATTTTGCTACATTTTTACATTCAATAGTATGCATAGTAATGCAAAAGGAAAATATTGTGATGAGGTCAAAATCCATCCGATTTTGATGATTCCACACGTTTTGATCATATCTGAATATGATTCAGTCATTATTTTCAATAATATCTGCGTATCTATCTGTTGAGACTAAATCTCCAGATAAAGTGCGATTATCATTTGTAATTTATACTATTATTGCACTCCGTAATAAGAGTCCTAAGAGGTCGAGTTAGAAAAATGCATTTTATCTCGAAAATCGGAAGAAAAATTTATAAAAATAAGTATGCAAAAGTGTTTTGCAAACAATAGTTATTTTATGAGTACTTTGTTTAAAAACTGTATTTACAAAATGCTAACGTGCACCGTTTTCAAGATATTCTCCATTTTTTATCTTAATTGGAAAAACTTATACACCAAATAAATGCTGTATTCACTATTGAGATATTTGCAATCACTTTGCAAATAGGGAAGGATGGTTTGATACAGCTTTTACAGCAGTTATATTCTTTTATTGTAAAGTTTGTTTAATTAGTATTTATTGTCTAAATTATAAAATGTACGTTTACTTTATAAAAGTTTTTTATTTTAAGTTATAACTGTTCACAACGATTTATAAAATCAAATGCAATCTATAAAATCTCCGCAATAGTTGGGAACTTGATACGTGTATCGGGAAATTTGATACATTTTTAATTAAAAAAATAGAGAATAAAAGACAACTCGCGCGTGTTTGAATCTCAAATAAATTTAAACTTGTGCGGAAATTCAGTGTAATTTTATATCAAAAATATATAAAGAAAAGTAAAAATTTAAAGAGGTTATTGTTCCTCACTACATTCATTTGAAGAGGTTAAATTCTTAACTTTCTTTTATTGTTAGCTGACTTGGATATGACTATATTCATAGATAGATCTTACTGATATTTAGATTTTGGAAACAATGTGAAGTACTTTATAAACTAGATATACGCTCTGCTGTGTATCACGTAGTGGATGACCCTCCATGTGTTCGTATTATATAATGGTTTTCTTCTTATACGTGTTTTAATACTGATAATAAATAATTATATATTTATTATAATGTATATAAATCGAAAAATATATTTATGAATCAAGACTTAAAAAAAACCGGGTTTCAAAGTGAAAACTTTTTACAATGTCATTTGTTTAATAACAGCTGATGACTTTATTTTTAAATGATGATTTTTAAAAATATCCACTATTAAAATCACATTCTTACTTGAATTATTCACGTACAACGTTTTGTCGAAATTTATTTACTTCAATGTACTGCAAACAACACATTTCACATCAATTTCAAAAACAGCTTTTACTTTATTTAAAGACATCTTGAAAAGGGTGAAAAGTACTCATTGCATTTCACATTTGCCGATATTGGGTCCCATCAGCTAGAACGTGTCATTTCTTTCCGAAAATAAAGCATAAAAGAAACAAATGATTGAAATATTTAAAGTTTGTAAACTGCAATTGATAGACTTAATAAATTTTATGATATGTTAATAAATTCTATAATATGTTGTATAACACTCAGTTATATTATTTAAAAACTGAATGAAATAGTTATCACAATAAGAGCATTTTATAAATTATACTTTATATTGCTATATATTTCAACCCGTTAAATTTTGTCTGTCACTAGTGAACCTTCAGAAATTAATATTTTAAATAAGGTTTAAAGTTTATAATTTAAAAATAAATATTTTTATTCTAAGAATTCTAAAATCAGCTAGCTATCGATTCATTATATTTATAAAAATACTAATTTACTGCTAAAACAAATATCGGTATAACAAGTACTTTAAAATTCGTTAAATAATTAAAAACGATACATCAACAGGATGGCGCAACAATCTAATCACCAATGGCGAAAATAAAATTACTTCTAATTAGCATAATAAAGCCAGATTCCTCTCTTGCAATTGAAAGCGCGAAAAGAAAAGAGGTTAATTAGGGGGTGCTTGCAATTATCTCATACACCTTTAAACTGTTAGAGTTTTCCTAATTTTTCTGAATTGGTGAGAAATGCATTTTTTCCTGCTCACAAGATTTTTCAGATCCTTTATATACTGCAACTAAACCAATTTATTTTTATTTCCCTTAAAATAGTCAATTATTTAGAAATCTTAATGTGATTATATTTCAGACTAAAATTAATTTCTATGTAGTGCCTGGGTCCTAAATGAGCACCTGTTACGTAAATAATACAGACACATATAACACTATTCAATCGTCTGCCAGCTTTCGTTTTAATCGTAATCCTTTAGTCTGTCGCGTCTGTCTAGTCGTGCATCACAGTTTGACTTGCATTCGCACCAACGTTAGCAACGCAAACCAGAGAAAAAAAAATAGAAAACCTAAGTATTCATGATTTTGTTCAAACATCAGAAAATGGGGTAAATAAAATAAAGTTGGAATCAACAGAGATGAAAAGTACCCGTATTGCTGCTAAACTAAATTTGCTAATCTTTCTTTTTCGGATGCAATGTAAATAAAAAAAATGAAACATGCGTACTTGGATCTATTTAAAATAAATAAATACATATAAAGGAATTGAACTACGGATTTGGTTTAAAGATCGTTAGGAAGAATGTTACTCATTCATTCCAATGATGACAAGATGGAATAATATTTCCGGTCGCTAAAGAACCGATTTTTGTGAATATCACTCAAACCTGTGACTCAACATGAAATAACTAAACATTTAATTCGAATGTAAAAAATATTTCGCATAAGTCCATAGACCTGAGGCACCTCTGTACCGAATTTAGCCGCTGTCCTAAACAGATACAGATGGAACAGACACACAGACATCGTCTTTTATTATGTAAGATTAATCATGTCTCTTGCGTTTCCCTCGTGTGAACTGGCTAGCCGCCCCATTAACAATAAAACTCGCTGCATTTAGTATCCATAATTTTACACCAAAAGTCCCTGTAAGGAGACAATAAAATATACAGGAAAGAGAGGGATTAACCATTTTTTGGGGAATAAAAATTTTTCTAACTTAAACGTCCTACTAAAGATGCACCTTTCTCCAACACATGAGCCACAAACTGAAAATTCTCAGAAGAGTTGAATTATTTCAAGGTGTTTAAAATTGAAATTATTACACTCAAACCTGTCCTAAGATATAGTGGCATGTTTGAAAAAATGACAAAAAGTAATTATAGAACAGATTTCACTACCATATATATAAGTCAATTCCCCCAGAGTTTTATGTGACTTAATGACTATCTGCCAGTCAGACTCTCTTTACAGTATAACTAATATTAAATCAATAATACTTGAAAATACTCACTAATATAATTTAATAATGCTCAGTTTTACTTCTTGATGATGATGTTGTTTTCTAAAATCAAATTTTTGAACGAGAAAAATGAACTTATATATATCAATGGCAAATACCAAATTTAACGCACCTAGAAACAAAATGACAGGGTAGCTGGTTCTTCGATTTTCAAATCTGCTTAATAATCTGCTATATTTTCTAAATATAATCTCTTTCTGCGTTTTAAAAGGAAATTTATAATGTGTTATATAATATGAGTTTGAAGATTTATATTTTCTGTTCCAATTTTGCACAACAGCAATCATCCATGTTTTGTTAACAAGAATTTCAAAATGTTATGAGCCTCATCAATTTGAATACGTAAATAAAATAAATCAATTTTCAACAGAAGCTCGAACCGACAGCCCTTTGCAGATCCCTTTAAATATAATATAAAATCACCGTTTGCTTGCAGTCGGTATACATGTGTTTGAATTGCAGTTATCACTGAAAACGATTTGAACCATTTTACCCACATAAATTCAAGGAAAGCTTTTTCTGATTTCTTCAACTACTTTAAATGGAACTTTAATATATTTTTCAACTTTGCCGTCGTAGTAATTGTGGAGGCATGTGAATGTATATCACTTAGTCAGTGCTTTTCATTTTATGTATTTAGCCATAAGAGAAATAAATATTTATATTTGTTTAAAATCTTGAGTAAAATAAGAAATAGTTCGGGTGAGAGAAAAAATCGCCTAAATCGCATTTCTTAGGAAAACTGAGATTTTCAAATATATTGTCTTATTAAAATGAATGAACTCATTAAAATGTTAACTGTTTCAAATGGTAAAGGAGAAATTTCAAACTTTTATAAAAATATATCAAATAGTAACTCGATGTAAACAAACTACTGAAATTACGAAAAATTAGACCAGCTACTGGCGGGTTAAACGTCTCAGATGTAGATATCGTGAAATTGCAGTCCAGTTACGTATTTATCTAAATGCAGTTATTGCGAAAATTTCTTTAACTAGTGTTTTGACATATTAAAGCTCCAAACAGATCGTTTTCTGAGTTTTGTGTTCTTGTGAAACATAGACTAGTATCTTGTTGAATTTTGCACTTGCCTAAATTGTGAATAAATTTATTGTGAATTCAGATAACTTAGTCTATCACCTGAATCCAAATTGTATGTATATAAAGATTAATTTTTCATAAATATGAGACTAATTTGAATTCCAATGGCGGTTGTGTAATTTTTAGATTTTTAAAATATAAACTATGCATTGATGATATTGCTCATAACTTTTTAAATACACATTAGAGTTTTGAAATTTAAACAAAAATATTTCAATCCCAAATATTGAGTAAATATTAGAATCAATTCTACTCAATTTGTAAAATGATAAAATTGCTATAAAAATATTAGAAATTTTGATTTCTTTCTAGCAGGCTTTAGTATTCAAATATATTGAATAACATTAAGTTCAACAACATGTCAATTTAAAAAACAATGTCTTGTTTGCAATTTTGAAAATGGAAAACTCTCAAATTTGTAAAACAAAACAAAAAATCCATAAAACAGCGGTAACAGTGGTTTAATGCCACAAGCAATTAACATATTTAAAGCTGTTAGGAAAAAATACAGTGTCAGACATTAATAATACTGCATCACTTTTAACTCAATTTTTTTCCAATGCAATTGCAGTCACAATTTCAGTTCAATTGTAGTCATAATTGCAACTAAATTGAAGTCATAATGAGTGTACTGAAAGATTGTGGCACCCAAGTTTTAGATACCTTACATTCTGAAGTTGATTCATTCAGTGCGAGAATGTAGCAAGGCTGTAATGCAAGGCCTACGGAGGATCAATGAATTATTGAGGATCATTTTAATTTCGTTATACTGCATGATACTATTATGTTTACATATCATTTCATTTTGTACACGTCAATGACATAAAATGCACGGATAATAGTCCAGATTGGCATTTGCATGAATTCTCATATTTCAATCAATTACGCTTTTGGAAAATATGCATGACAATTTGGTAAATTAAGTGCAATATTTTATTAAAAATTTACTATTTTCTATCTGACAAACATTTTTGTAACATGCCATTACAAACATTTTTGTAACCGTACCGTAACAAGTAAGAATTTATATATTACACAAAAATATACTGGTAATGGATTGAATTAATTTTTGTCGCCTTTAGCATATACAGACCACCTTTCCAGTAAAACAACTGATTTAAGACAATATTTAAAAGCATGCACTTTTCCGCAATAAATCATTTCTGTCACTTCTGAAAGAAACAGATCCCATTAGCCATTTTTCTGAAATGTGCAATAATAAATAACATCGGTTTAAATACTTTATTGAGGAAAGCTGGTTTATTTCGACTGGCATTTCTCTTCCAGTTCTTCCGCTTCCTTCTTCCGGCCACAACGCATTTGCCGAACTAAAGCTCACGTCACTAATGTCTAGAGATTTCATTGTTGCAACGGACACTAACACTGTGTGATTATAACTCAGATGGAGTCTTTTAATAACATCAGAACAATCATTTAGAGCAACAAATCGTCTTTATCTCTGAGCAGAAACTTTCTAAATGGAGGCAGAAACCCATTTTATCAGACCTGACTAGTGTTGTATATGAATCCAACTAATAATTAATTCTCAGTATCATATCTATGTACTATATATTGATCTGTATCTGATTGGAGTTGGTCTAATTTAACATGCTATTCAATGATTTTGATTTATTTGTTTAAGTCTAGATTACTAAACATTCATAAACTTTAGACAATTCTTAGACATTTTTAATGCAATATTTGAAACAAGATTTTCAAAATTCATTTTAGCACCACCGTAATAGAATGTATATGGTTTTAACAGAATATTTTAATTTCCACTATATTATGACAGGATATGTCTTAGGATTGTACTATGTAAGGATATGTCTTAGGATTTGCAAAAAATAACATCATCCATAGATTTGCTTCGTATTTCTCCTGCATTTCATCATGGAATAACATAACGATGATGAGAAAAACACGCACACATACAGACATACATACAGTTTTTCAAATGTATTTATACATACAGTTTTTTTTCAAATGTATTTATATATAGATGTATGACTTAAGAATACTTACGTAACAATATATTTACAAATGATGGAGTAGTTACTACTAGTTTTATCTTCAAAAGTAATTATTTCTTTTGTATGTCTTTAATTTCATTTTTGAGTAAATTAAGTTTATAAGATTTATTAATATTACTAATATACAGGGTGTACAGAAAGTTCCGGAACGGCGCAATATCTCGAGAAATACACTTCGGATCAAAAAATAAAAAACACGCATTCAATATTTTTAGAAAAGCTATCCAATGATACCAAAATTGACACCCCCTTCTCCCTCCTGGGAAGAGGGGGGCGGGGCAACTTTGAAGAAGCACCCTGATCATGAGAGGCAAGGGGACTCATGTTAATCAAGCAACCCGATCATGAGAGGGAAGGGGAGTTACAGAAAAAAACATCCTGATCATGAGGGGGTGGGGCAACTTTGAAATATTCAATGGGAACCCCCATTTTTTATTGAAGATTTGGATTCTCCAGAAAAATTACATACATTTGACCTACGATTTTGATTCAAGCACCCCGATCATGAGAGGGAAGGGGAGTCACAGAAAAAAGCACCCTGATCATGAGAGGCAAGAGGACTCATGTTAATCAAGCAACCCGATCATGAGAGGGAAGGGGAGTTACAGAAAAAAACATCCTGATCATGAGGGGGGTGGGGCAACTTTGAAATATTCAATGGGAACCCCCATTTTTTATTGAAGATTTGGATTCTCCAGAAAAATTACATACATTTAACCTACGATTTTGATTCAAGCACCCCGATCATGAGAGGGAAGGGGAGTCACAGAAAAAAGCACCCTGATCATGAGAGGCAAGAGGACTCATGTTAATCAAGCAACCCGATCATGAGAGGGAAGGGGAGTTACAGAAAAAAACATCCTGATCATGAGAGGCAAGGGGACTCATGTTAATCAAGCACCCCGAAGGGAACAGAAAACTACTACGTCCACATCGCTGTTCCTGGGTAGTGCTAAAAGTAGTTTTGAACTGTTTTCTAAACTGAAGTCAACAGTTGTCGCTGAAGTGTACCGTTAGCGGGGGGAGGAGGTCACTTTTAGCATCATTGGATAAGTTTTTGGAAAATGTTGAACACGTAATTTTTTATTTTTCTATCCGAAGTGTATTTCCCGAGAAATTCCCATTTTTAAATGTTTGTGCCCCACTTCCGCTTTTCTCGATTATAGCGCCGTTTGTGGGTGCAAATATCAAAAATCGTAGGTCAAATGTATGTAATTTTTTCTGGAGGATCCAAATCTGCAATAAAAAATGGGGATTCCCATTGAAGATTTGAAAGTTACCCCACCCCCTCCCCCCAGGAGGGGGAGGGGTCAATTTTGATATCATTGGATAACTTTTCTAAAAATATTCAATACGTGTTTCTTTATTTTTTTATCCAAAGTGTATTTTTCGAGATATTGAGCCGTTCCGGAACTCTGTCTGGACACCCTGTATATATAGTGATTAAAGTATTGCACTATGAAAACGCTCCGTGATTTCAAAGCTTCAACTGGAATTTTATATTTATAGCTATTTTTATAAATAAACTTATTTCAAACAAAGTTTTATAATTAAGATTTACAAATTAGGTCAGGTTTAAAAGTATAGAGTAGATGGTATTTTGTAACCAGTAACATAAGTTATCTCAATGTATCACATTTAATAATATCTCGATTTCCCATTTTAACATGCCAACGGAACAAATCTACGCAATCTTTATATTTGTCTAATTGGCAATGACGAAAATACGCTTTATCCAATTCATAATTTTTATTAATATCTATTGATTTGGTTATTTGATTATAATTGAAAATGTAAAGTTCTAATTGTTTATCATATCTACATGCTAATTCAGGATTTATATTTTAACTGGAAGGAAAGTATATTCTGATTTGAAAATATTAACCTTTATGTTATTAATGACCGGATTAGTAATATTTACAGTACAATATTCGTTTATTTTAGTAATTTCTTTTGATTTGTCAATTATGTTTATGTCAGTAACGTATAAATAAACTTGAAGTATTTTACTTCTGATAATTAGGAAATTAAACAATTGTAGTAGAAATAAATGGGTTGTGCATAAAATTTAATTGCTTTGCTATTTTTAATTGCAAAAATCCAATTCTGACATTGTTACCAATCAAAATTCATTTTGAAATTTACATGTTGCTGTAAAATGTTATTTTTATTTCAGAAATTGAAGGCGATATTTTATTATATTTGCTTGCTCTTTTAGTTCTTTTCGATTTATTATCAGACAGAAAATGGAAATTATGGTTATTAAAGTCATTATGATACTTGAAATGTTTTCAACAATGTTATGTTGATTAAACAGTTGAGTCCAGATGGAAAAAGAGTTTTATCTTTACATATAAGTTCATTTTCTAAGAATAATTTATCCTAATAATTGTATTGAATAGAACAAATTCTAATTTCAATGTTGCAGAATCCATATGTAGCAAAATGTTCATATTTGAACTCTGACTCATGAGGATTTGCTGGAGTATTATTTGAAACAAAAAATTATATGATTCATGTGTATGTTAATCTGAGATGCAGAAGATTATTTGTTGACCCATATATGACATGTTATAAATATTGACAGACAAATAATGGCATGTTACAAATTATTTTACAAATAAAATTATGAGCTTTACAGAAGGCTAGATTATTATTAATATCGATTTGGTTATGATTATCATGCGGACACGTTTTACAGCTATTAGAAATACAGGTTGTAAAACTACCAGAGTTATTGAATAAAGCATGGCTGTTAAATTGATTGGTTTAATTATAGAAGTTGGTGGTTTAATGGGTTGAAAGAAAATGGAATATATATATATATTACATATATATATATATATATATATATATATATATATATATATAATGTAACATGCAAGTAATTAAAATTCTGAAAATATATATATATTAATATAATCTTAGTTTTGGTATAAATGTTTCTAAAATTTTAGCCTTAGAGGCAGGCACTTTAAGAAGTAGACATGCATTTTGAAATGGGTGCTTCATGAACGGCGGTATTATTTTATAATAATATAAGCTTAAAATGTAAAACATGAAATATTCGTTTAAGAAAAATTCCTGTATGGAGCATAAATCAATGTCCAAACGGAGAGAGAGATTTTTTTCATCAGAAAAGATATTTTGTCGCAATGTGATTAAAATTTTATACCAGCAAAATAATATGAATAAAATTCTATTAATAATTCTCACTCTGAGAGATAGTGTGGGCAGTTTAGGCAATAAATCTTCGAGATGAATTTCAGTTTCCATTTTAGCAGGTTTTATGCATTAGATATTTTTATCCCTAAATTATTCAGAAGAAGGATCATTTTGAAGTACATTTATTTCAAAATGTGTGTTTAAATTGTATTCTGTTGCATATGTGGTATATGCATTATTACGTATTGAAGTATACGTGATGAAGTATGTTATTATACTCATTGTCTTACGAATAGACGGATATACGCATTATTAACTAAATAATGTACCCGTGGTAAACATTTCAGGGGAAGCAATGTCATATATTTTAAAACATTTGCCTTATTTACACAAAGTTTATTGCTCTTCCACATTATTATGACTTCAATATCATCGTCACTGGTGTATTCTATATCTCGACTTTTTGGGTATATTGTCCTGTCTTTATATGATTGTGTAAAAGCAATTAGATATTATCACCCGTTTTAAACAAAAATTGCTAGTATTTTCCTATATAATACAAAGATACATTATTGGTATCATCACAAAAATATCTGCACTAATTAAACGTATGCAACTATACTATATGTTTGTGAGCATGTGTCTACACCCAGCTATTTTTCTTACATTACCTTACATGGTAATGCATGAAGAAAGTACCGGAATCGTGTCAAAAATCACAACGTGTATACCACGTTCGGCCGACCGACTGTGACATATTCCAAACACATTCCTGAAATATTCATGTGACAGAAATAGGTTCCGATTGAAATCGCTATATCGTTAAAAATTCATACCTAATAAAAGTTGTGTTATTATATTTGTAAACAGCATAGAGTCCAATATGCGTACCTCGCAATACAGCGTAAGCACCACACTTCTCTTGCTCCCTGTGCGAGAGGGAGATGATGTAATATTTTTGGGTGTGCATTTGCCTGCGCATTTGACCCAGTCTAATTTGGCAACCGTAGGCGCAACATGACTGTGCGTGGTATCGTTTAAAAGCTCTCGAATATATATATTCAAATATATATGAAGATAATTTCGCAGTAGTTTGAGCAGAATATTTTTAAAAGAATTGTTTTCCTGTGAACCGGTGAACACTTTTGAAAACATCGCTGTTTATCTGGATAGCCGCGAGTGCAAAACGATTGTGCGTAATATTATTTTATTGGTCTCGACGAAATCTATTAAAATATATAAGGAACACACCGCAGTGCTCTAAACTAAAATTTAAAAAAATGTTTTCTGGTGAATGGGTTAACATTTGTGACAATGCCGCGGAATTCGCAGAATGAATTTAAGCGAAAGTGGAGAAAATCATACAGAACGAGAAGCTGCAAGTGATAATTAATGTAAGACTCCTAATAAAAATGTCTTTCAACGAACTAGAGAGTATCGGGAACGCCTTAAAGTCCCCACAACCATGCAAGAATGTACGGCATAGATCGAACTCTTGTGGGGCCCATCTTGAAGTCGCGCAAAGGAGCATAAATCATCAGAAACAACTTTTTAAAATTATGTAAGCTACTTTTCATATCATAGGTCTGTGCTGGCTACAATAAATTAAATAAAAGTTTTGAAACCATACTCGGCAAGTTCATATCATCTATTCAATATGCAAATCGTAGTCCTGTTCCCGGGCTCAACCAGAACTGAACCTTCCTGTTTTTTAACATCTTCTCTTGCAGCAATTCTTGGGGAAAATTCAAAATTTTAGAAAATTACACGCCAATAAGAAATTATTTTTGTCGGCCATTTATTGTGATACATATACAGCATACGTATTAATATAAATTTTAAAATATTTTTTATGGGTGCTAAGGGATATTTTATCTCCACAATTTTAGTGTCAAACTTAAGCGAAAGTGTTTTATACTACTATATGATATTTATATATATCTAAATCAAATACTAATTATAAGTATTTCTTATCGTCCAATTGATATGAATGATTTTCATATATTTAAAGAAGTTTCATTAGAGAATAATACCTGCTATAAACTTTTAAAATGCAATATCTTGAACACAGAGTCATTAAGGAAATTTTAGATATTCTAGAAATTTGCAACCCTAACACTATCATAGCAGCTTGTTTACCACTACAAAATGAATTAAAACATCATTGTGAGCATAACCATGTAATTAAGAAATGGGGCTATTTTAATTTATGAATGCTTGAAATTATTATACGACACAAAAGTACCAAAGAATGTCAAAAATTTGTTTTCTTGTTTTTCTTTTATAAAAGGTATCAAAAATCACTAAAACCAATACTGCGTGCTAAATAGTATCAAAAGGAAGAAAAGTGCAGGCAATTTAACTAGAAATCTATAAGCATAAACTTGGAACTACTTTTTGCATGATATCTTATAACTCTATTAGGATATGGTCATTGCAGATCATTGACTTAAATGATCAACAGTCTAATGATCACCTAGTGATCATTGGACTGTTGCTCAAATTCTAATCATTGGACTGTTGCTAAAGTTTATTTCAAAACTCTACTTTACCAGAAACGGAAATCAAACCTGGGCCTTCTATATTTAACCGATTTATGCTAGTAGCTTAATTACGTTGAAAATTTAATTGTCTTAAATTTCTGAAATATATATATATATGCATTTTATATATATATATATATATATATATATATATATATATATATATATAAGGAAATAAACAAGTAGAAAAAATAAGTAGAAAAAATAAGCGAGAACAGGAGTGACCATATGATTTGCATAGAATGGCAGGGGTGGATTGCGACACCCCTTTCCCGCTTAAAGCAGCTTTTACGACCCGGGCAACGCTCACGGCACCAATGTAACTCAATGGTCAATCTCCCACATGTGCAAAGACAGAAGCACCCGAACGGACACAAAAGCAAAGATGGAACCAAGCATGGAAGAGATACACCCTACAATCCAGCTTGAAAACACAACATTTTATAAGGGAAAGTCGCACATGCGCAATAAGACTTCATGATGATAGGATCGCAGATATGAAAATATATATGATTAAGAATACTCATTTAGAATCAAACAATGCACAATTTCTATGATAGGATCGCAGATATGAAAATATATATGATTAAGAATACTCATTTAGAATCAAACAATGCACAATTTCTGTGCATTGTGCGACTTTCCCTTATAAAATGTTGTGTTTTCAAGCTGGATTGTAGGGTGTATCTCTTCCATGCTTGGTTCCATCTTTGCTTTTGTGTCCGTTCGGGTGCTTCTGTCTTTGCACATGTGGGAGATTGACCATTGAGTTACATTGGTGCCGTGAGCGTTGCCCGGGTCGTAAAAGCTGCTTTAAGCGGGAAAGGGGTGTCGCAATCCACCCCTGCCATTCTATGCAAATCATATGGTCACTCCTGTTCTCGCTTATTTTTTCTACTTATTTTTTCTACTTGTTTATTTCCTTATATGCCACTCTGGATGCAGAGCTGCTAAGCGCCACATCCTCTGTAAGGTTTCTGTTTTCTCCTTTACTTAAATAGGAGTTCTGTTCGTGATATACTTATTTTTATATGTATATATATATATATATATATATATATATATATATATATATATATGCGTGTAACTCATAGAAATAAAATAATAAATCAATCAGTGTCAAAATGTATACGTTATATCCGCATTTTCCAAATTCCAATATTCCGCCTTCTTAAAATAATCGATATACAAATAGCATTAGTCACGAAATATAAAATAAATTTCTAATTTAAGCCCCATTTAAAGCATCAAATATGTGAGACGCTTCAATTAAGCATGAACATAACATTGCATAATATATCGAAATGCGAATTAATTTATTTCGCCAGGAAACCGCATTTAGATAATTACGATTCATCATAATAAGAATACCCAGAATAAAGATAGAAGATAATTAAATCCATCCTTCATTACGTAGTTATAAATCTTACAATTGTTGACTGCAAAGTAAATGTGCATAAATGATTCACTATGACACGCACACCCATGTACGTCTTATGTGTGTACACACACACACACACACTCATATATATATATATAATAGTAAATACATTATCAAATAGAAAAAAGGGGGGGAGGCATAAAGGAATGGGGGAAAAGAGAGGAGAGTGTTTACAGGAACGACAGAAAAAAGGCCGGGGGGGGGATGGTTACCCCCCGTTCCCGGTTAAAGCGCTTTTACTCTAGAAACACTCCCGGTGCCTCTGTCTTCCTGAAGCACTCCTCCGTCCGATGAAATCAATGAAACATGTATATAGACATATATAGACACATGGTCTATATACTTCGGGATGTTTCATTGATTTGATTTCATCGGACGGAGGAGTGCTTCAGGAAGACAGAGGCACCGGGAGTGTTTCTAGAGTAAAAGCGCTTTAACCGGGAACGGGGGGTCACTATCCCCCCCGGCCTTTTTTCTGTCGTTCCTGTAAACACTCTCCTTTCTTTTCCCCCATTCCTTTATGCCTCCCCCCCCTTTTTTCTATTTGATAATGTACTTACTATTATATACCTGCTAAACATGAAAGAGCGGCATGGCGCTTTAATGTTATGAAGTGTTATGATTATGTTTTTTGTATATCTTATTTTTAGATATTTTTCTTATATATATATATATATATATATATATATATATATATATATATATATATATATATATATATATATATATATATATATAAACAAACATCTTTTAAAAAATTTAAGGGTAGATCAGGCATACAAAAACAAACCCGTTATGCATATGAACATGTAACCGCAAGCGCCAGTATGGGTTACTACAGATGCAGGAAGAAACAAAAAGAAAAGAATGCAGATAGTACAACACATGTTTATTAGACATAATTACAAGTATCAATTACAATTGTTTTTCTTAGTATTAAAGTAAGTGTTTCTTGCCATCCACAGCTGTGCATGTTTCAGCCAGGATGTGCAGGGCTATATCAATAGAACCTTTCTTGCAATATGGATAGGCCAAGATAGACCCGTTAGTTGGCCACCACAGTCCCCGGACTTGACTCCTTTAATTTCTTCTTGTGGGGGTTACCTGAAAAGCATTATTTCCAAGACCACTGTAACATCTGATTCTGACCTTGTCACTATATTGTCGTTGAGGCATCAGCACGTGTTCGCGAGCATCCTAGCATTTTTGAACGCATTTGCCAATCCATACGTAGACATTGCCAAACACGCATATCTGCGGTTGGCAAGAACTTTAAACACTCACTTTAATAGAATGATAAACAATTATAATTGATATTTTTAATTGTTATGTCTATTAAACCCGTTTTTCATTATGTGCATTGTTTTGTATTATCTGCACTGTTTTGTATTATTTGTTTCATTTTGCTTCTTCCTGCATCTGTAGCACCCACGGTGGCGTTTGTGGCCACATGTTCCTATGCAAAACGATTTTTTTTGTATGCCTGACCTACCCTTAAAGTTTATCTAAGACTTTTTGGACAAACACCATATATATTTCAATGACTTTGTTGCAAATGCACAAATGTTTGAAAATATTTTTGAAATTTATTTAATTTAGTTTATTGAATTTTTATTGAATGTGTTAATACTTTCCCAACTTACTTTTTCAAATGTCATTTAATCCAACATAATTCAATGTACGGTTCAAACATTACACACTTCTGCACGATTCAAGCATTTGATTGAGGTGTGCTTTCTAAACGCATTGCAATTGGTCTCATCAATTTGATATTGAAATAATATGTGTCTGTTAATGGAATTTCATTTCATTAACACTTTTATACCCATTTTTAGTATCTGTTTCATCAATTACCAGTTACCTTTTTCGTTTCCATCATGATCAATTCCTTCCTTAAAATTTATTATTATTTTTTATACTTTGCAGTATACAGGGTGTCCCAAAAACATTGACCTCTGCTTTTATTCCTTAAATATTGTATCAGACATATATATTAAATTAAAAAGTGGCATAAAAAAAGGTACAGAATTTCATGATATCGATAAAAATTTTCAAGGGATTAAATTTTTAAAAATGCAAAATTTATATTTTTATACGATCCTCGTACAAAAACATTTCCAATGAGTAAAATGTGCCCCATACACTAATAAGGTGATGTACAAAATTTCAGCATTTCATCATAAAAAATCCCAGAGATATGCTTAATAAAAGTTGGTGAGGGATTAATTACAAATTAAGATGCAAAGGTTTACAGCAAAAGTGCAAAAGATGCAACACATAAATGCATCACAGGCAAATAATATCTGCCTCTTATCTTTAATGGACCTTTGGCATGGATGGAAAACATTTTGAACAAGCTTCGTAATCTTTGTGTAAAGTTATTATTATTTCTACATAGTGTAGATACTTTTGTACCAATAAATATCAAAATTATTGTTTATTTCATTGTTTTCTTTCGTAATTTGTGTATGACCCCTGAAACGTGATCTGCGAACATGATTTTTCCCCTCTAAGAACCCATGTCGATGCATCGAAAAAAGATTTAAGTCAGCATTTTTGTCTTTTCATATCTCTGGGACTTTTTATGATAAAATGCTGGAATTTTGTACATCACCTTATTAGTGAATGGGGCACATTCTACTCATTGGAAATGCTTTTGTACCGGGGCCGTATAAAAATTTAAATTTTATTTCTTAAAATTTAATTCCCTTGAAAGTTTTAATCGATTTCATAAAATTCTGTACCCTTTTTTAAGCAACTTTGTAATTTATAATATATGTCTAAGATCAATATTTAAGGAATAAAAGCCGAGGTCAATGTTTTTGGGACACCCTGTATAAATATATATGTATATATATATATATATAAACCAAAATGGAACAGGAAAACTAAGTACCAAAAAATGGCCGGGGGGGATTGTGATCCCCGCTTCCCGGTTAAGCAAGTTTTTTGTCCCGACGACACTCCCGGTAGCAGGTACTTAGCCAAAAAGAATACATATCCATCTAAACCAAAATCCGAAAGACTTGCAAAGATCCAAACATGTTTTGTATATGGAATGTGGAGTAATTCAGCGTGGGATGTAATGGTGATGACATGTCGGATGGTTCGATTCATGGGTTCTAGCACATGGGCTCTAAAGTAAATCATTTTAGTTTAATGGTCAATGACTTGTACTTTTCCCTTTTTCTTTTTAATTTATATTGAATTTTGATGTTTTAATGTTTGTATTGAGTATTTTATAAAAATATTTTAATTGCTAAATGCCTTTTTAATTTCTTGCTGTATGGATATTTATCTATCCAAGTCTTTTGGTTTGGGTTTAGATACTTATGTATTATTTTTGGCTAAGTACTGGCTACCCAGAAGTGTCGTCGCGACATAAAGCTTGCTTAACCGGGGAGCGGGTGTCACCCTCCCCCTCCCGGCCATCTTTTGGTACTTAGTTTTTCTGTTCCAATATATATATATATATATATATATATATATATATATATATATATATATATATATATATATATGTACATATATATATATATATATATATATATATATATATATATATATATATATTGTTAAATAGAAGTTAGGAACAAACATAAGTAACAGAAGAATGAGAGAAGCAGATGGCAATTGATTTAGAAGCTTAGAAGAGATTGGGAGACATACCTATAGTTAAACGAAGACCTTTCAATATTTTTATTGTATTTGATAGCCTTTTTAATAGAAATATTAAAAACAGGGACGCAATAATAAAACTGAAAGAAAAACTCATGAAAACTAACAGAATAGTGAATGGAGATAGTGAAAGATAAAATACAGTAGGTATTAATTAGTGTTAACGGAATGGGGAAGAATCTGGAATTTGAAAACAAGAGGTATATTTAGAAAGCTGGGTGTGGTAACAAGAAGATCATAAAAGAGGTACGAAGTGGGAGTTGTTAAATGTGAAATTTAAGAGAATATTATAAACTTTATTAAGAAATGCTTTATGGCAAAAAACTAAAACTTCATGAAATGTCAATTTATAATTCAATCAAAATTATTTATATAAATCTAACAGAGCAGATTTGGAATCAATGAAAATGTTGCGATGAGCACATCTACCTCTCTTTGTACATTTAGAACGTTTAGGTTTAGAGGGCTGGTTCTAATTATTATGTTGAAATAAATAATTAAAAGTCGAAACATTGTATTGATAGGAATTTTAGAAAGTATATTTCATCATATATTGATTTTCGTACAGTGGATTAAGCTCGTATGGAAAAATTGATTGATGTATAGGCACATACTCATTTACAAACCAAATCGATCTGAGCATATGAGCATATGCAGAATTCTAGAAAAAGGAATTTATCCGACACTTTCAAGACTTACTTCCTCAACAAACATGCGGATCCATTGCTTTTGTTGCTATAGGACCAAAAAGTTAAACGCTTCTTGTACCTCATCTGGCAAAAGACAAACAAAACTATTCGAAAATTTGTATGACAGATTATAACCACGATAACTAAAACTGCTGCTTGTAAAAATGTAACTTACAATACTTCTTTGAAGAAAACAGGAATAAGTTAGTTAGGTTACTACAATTGTTTCCAGGGCGTTTTAGTCCTCTTTCTCAGTCGAAATGAACAGTGTGTGCTTTTAACAATTGCTAAGAATAAACTAATTGACACCTGCCTGGTTTCTTTAAGGAAGTATTGTAAGTTATGCAAACTATAACGCCAATTAACTTTCAATGGAAGAAAAGATACATATGCCCATCCGTCAGCACTTAAATATTACAAAGGGAAATGGAACATATTTAAAAAAATCTAATCCCCATCGGAGAATATTCCATAAAACACTATATAATGAAAATTTAATGTCCATGAAAAAGAAATGAAAAATCATGTAAAAATTATCAGTACAAAATATACTTTATATAAAATATTTCCAAACAATAAGAGATAATTGGATTATGTTTTGTCAGTGTTTCGGAATATCTTAGACAGCGTAATTAATCACAAATTAATAAATAATGCAGCATGCAGTTGTTTCGAGGATCTCCGTTTCTATTGCAAAACAGATCAACAAACTAGAGTTGCCGCCCAGACGGTGAAGTGGATAGCGTCTTCGGCTGCTGTCTTGAGGGCTCGGCTTCGAATCCCGAATAAGGCATGGATGTTTCTTGAGGATAAAGTCAATCTTCCGCCTTCTGGATCCTCGTCAAAATGTGAAGCTGCACCTCCTCCGACCTTCGTCAATGGTGCGTTCTTGAAATAAACTTTGTTCTCTAGTCTTGTGTCTTTCTTCGTTCTTTACTGCTTCCTAACTCACTGGTCCTGAATCGGCTCCGCCGAAACAGGAGGTCATCAGTAACAACAACAAACTACAATTCAAAATGATGAAAAGAAAGAAAATAGATCAGAGAGATATATATTCACAAATCTCTCATTAACAGAGCATCTGCTAAAGCCAATCAGAGAGTAGAATGAGTAACACCTAAGATAATTCGAAACATACAATATTTGAGCATCCCAAACTGTTTATTCCATTTGTGACCATTTTGTTTCCTCCATGTCATACAGTTAAACTAGAAACAGATTGCTCTACTGAAAGTCATATAGTTCTCAAACAGTTAACTAATTTTGTGATTAAAAAACAAGTATATTTTAAATTATATATTTACTTTCTCTTTACTGTGTATAATGTATGGAAAGATGTATGGTTCAGATGTAGAATGCAGGAAGGATGTTTGGTATAGAATGTATGGTGCTTTTCTCGAAGAAGAAGTAGTGATAGTTGCAATAGGTCTTTACTGTCACTCCTAGTGCGACATTTGCTGAATAATGCAAATAATTACTGTGTCATGGATGTCGCCCCCATTTGTTTTGGTAGAAATTGGGTGACAATTGGGTGTACCGGTCGTCCAAACAGAAATCTTGCAATCTCGGTTAGGACTGACGGTCTGGGTTGAAAGGATAAAAAAGGTTATTCAGTTCGTCCTGTTACTGCAGTGTGCAAAGAAGACGATAAGGCGATTGCAACAGTTGGTTTGCTAGTTGATGATAACCAACTTATTTACGTACGGTAATTTACTTCCGCCGATTCTTGGAATACTTTGTAGTCATCACCCGAAATAACATTTTCGGCCATAGGTTTCTTTTAATAAAAAAAATTGTGTCAAGCGTAACTAGGCGAATCATGGAATATGGACACTCACATTAGTTTTATGCTTCATATTCTGGATGAGCTTACTGAACTTGGTGAGACTTCAAAGTGTGTGTGTGTGTGTGTGTGTGTGTAAAAGGTGTGTTTGCTCTTCAATTGTGCAGCTTATTTGATGGTTATGACACTCTTGCTACTGCTAGATAGAATGTAGTCCGAAGGAAGACTCAACTTTCAATTTAGTTAAAGAAAATCTTAATAAAGATTACAGCAAGCATCAGGAATCTAATATTTATGTACAATCTTTAGGTAATTAAAAAGAAATCAGCCAAAGAAACATGTTTTGGGACAAAAGAAACTAATTCTTTAATGAAAAAGATGAGATTATTGTAAATTTTTTGACATTTTAAACATGAATATAAGAAATTGAAATTAGATTAAGGAAGCTGGTACTTTTCCATCTGGTAATGCAATCAAGGTGACTAAGTTTTCTGACACTACATTCAAGAACAGAGCAGAACTTCCAGTGCACACAACATCCAAGGTTGCATATGACAAGAATGTTTCAGACTGATTTATCGATTGGCTCTATTTATGTCATAGTGATAAGCAAATTTTAAGTGAACTATGCTTTTTAAAAGAAAATGCTTTGTTGCAGACGGCTGTTCCCTGCAAGTATATGGTAAGGGCGATGATGTGCTGATATATTTTTGGATGGTGGTTTTAACATAACTATTATTATAGAAGTACTTTATGTATCTGAATTAAAGATTAGTCGGCTTTCTGTTTAGAAGCTTATAAAACAAGGACTGGCTGTACTTTTTCATAAAAATGGTTGTTAGGTCATTGACCAGGAAAATATACCGTATATTCCATTCGATTTGCTCTCCCCGGGAAACATATCCCTCAATCTTTATCTCAATTTAAAATTCTGAAAAATTATGTGAAAAAGCCCCTGCTTATAAACATTGGGAGACATTCGGGTAACAAATATTCGTCGTCAAGTAAAATAAATTCATTGATAAAATATGTGTTTCTTTTAGCTGAAAATTCCGAATATACCTCCTCCTCTCTATATACTGCGCGATTTCCTATTGAATTTGAGGAAGTGAATCGAGGGAATACTATTTGTTGCTTTTAGTAGATAATTCCAGTAAGCACCTCCTCTACATTTTTGCGATTTTCAGTCGCATTTTAGAGGGCAAATCGACAAAAATCTGCGGCAGTGGCAAAAGCAACACTCCATTATGAATTGTACAAAATCGACCAGCTTGTGTCTGAGTGTCTGGTCCAGGAGGTTAAGTCGGGTATTTGCATTCATGTATAGAATCGTCGCATGGGACATCGCCTTAATGATGCATCAACATTCTTGTTTCCAAAAATCTGGCTGATAGGTTATACTCGTCAAGTACGAGTATAACATACAACTGGTGTGTGAACGCTATATTCAGGGCAAAATGATTCATATCTCATTGTCTAATTTAACTACAGGGTTTGAGCCTACATTAGATTGTGTTTATACCGATTTGATATTTTTGATGCAAATAAAAACACCAGGTGGTAACAGAAACATCATAAAACTAATTGATGATTACAGTCGTTATACTATTTTGTATGTATTGCAGAAAAAGATTATCGTTGTTAATAATCATCTGTTAAGAATTATAGAAGTGAAGTGATTTATCTCAATGTTATTAGAATAGTTGCTCTCATTGGATCTTAATTTGATGATTACTAGTATGCTTATAGTTATTCAGAGTTAAAATGTTTCGCAGATAGTTTTTGAGAATACGAAATTTAGGAGAGCCGTAGTATGACAACAAATGGTGCGCGAATTTCAATTTTGACGGAACTGTTGTGTTTTTTATTATCGTTTGCATACATATTTCATATAGTCATATGACTTTAAGAGAAAAAAAGAAAATGGCATGTCCATAACCGTAAATAGAAATTCTTAATGAAGCTCCACTATTTCCCTTGGAATTCGATACTGAATCCGTATCAATCATCATTTAATCTCTATTTCTATAGCCAATTCTGAGAAATATATGTTTCAAAAATTTTTTGTAAACCTGAAGAGAAAAAGAAACGCGGAAGTGAACATTCTTAGTGAATCCGCTACCTCCTTCAGTATTTAATGTTGAGTTCATATCAGTCATCATCTCAGCTCTATCTATAGCCACAGCTATTATAGAGAAATGGATGTTTTGTAAGAAGTTCTTGAAGTGGATATAGAAATTCCTAGTAAACCCCTTTACCCCCTTCAAAATTTAATGCCAAATTCATATCATTTATCATCTACACACCTATATATTTCTCAATATTGGACATGTATATTTCACAAAGGGAAAAATAACAGGAATAGGGAATTCTCAGTGAGGCCCCCCTACCTTGTGAGATATATATAACCTTTGGTTATTATTTCCCTCGGGTTACGTTCTAATTTATATTTCACACTATATATTAGCAACTTCTGACTGCTTCCGTTATGTAGACCAATCGTAGAGCCAAGTAACATTCTGCGGTCCTGCAGATTGGTAGGATAAATTTCGGATTGCAATTTAGTTAATTCAGTGAAGTTGGGAAAGAGGAAGCCGGGTCGATTAGAAGGAAGTCGTTACAAGTCGAGTTAGGGTGTGAGTGAAAAGGATTTGGAAGGTGCACATCCATTGGTGCGTGCTACTAGAGTTGGTATAACTATGATCGAAAGGATCTAGTACGCTCTAGTTGTCTAAGAGAAGATATCGATGTCCCCGGATGCAGTTTAGTAAGCCTCGGCTATTTATGTTCTATTTCGTTGATTAGTATGAAGACAGTACTATCACCAGGCCCAGTTGAAATTCAATTGAAGTTATATTACGGGAACGTGCAGTACTGGCTGTTTGGTATATGTTTACCTTTATTTTACGCAGCCAGCTCTTATGAGTGTGTGCACAATAAATGTGTTTAATGTGTTTCAGTCAAAATCCTGAATCAGTGTGTTAGGCCTCTGGCCGTAAGACCTCGGTATCACTTAATCTAAGATTTGGAGTTAGGTCACATTTGAGCAGAATTTGTCAGTACATTACATTGACAACCCAACAGGATAGAATAAATGACCAGTGTTAAATGAGCTAACAGGCTTAGTCTTTACAATGGGCCGAACATGTCAGACTTTACAATAGCCCGTACAGGTCAGACTTCATAACCTCCTCCGGAATTCGATGCTAAATCTAGGAGTCATCATCTAATATCGGCCTTTAGCAGTCCCTGATAAATAGCTATTTCGTGGAAAACCTTTAGTAGAAAAGATAGTATGGCAGAATTTTTGCCACCAGCAAATAAAAGATACACGAACACAATGTAGTATGCTGTCAAAATCCTCGGATTTTTAAACACATTGTGAACAATTTATTAAAAATGTTTTTTCGCCCCTCTGTCACATCTGAATATAACTGGCTGATCCTTCTGTTTGATTTTTCAACAACAAATACCGTTTTAAAAGCTATCATCAAATATTAAAATTATTTATTGCATCATTTTATTAAAATATGTTTTGAAAAGAAAATATGTACGTTAAATTTATCGTAGCTCATAGCTCAACTTTCTGTTTCACTGATAAGGATGAAACTCGAATTTAAACTAATGTTAATGTAATGCGTTTTAAAAAAATGTATAAAAGCTTTATAAAAGTAATGAGAAGTTTGGAGAATGACGCAGATCCTTATCTTATAAGATCCTTTCCTCTTTCCCTTCACTTCTTAATGCTTTTTTCGTTTTAATTGTTAAATATTAATTTGCATAATAAAATATGTTCAGTTTTATTTACGGACTAATATAATTATTGGTAATTTTATTTCTAATATTATTTAATATTTTTAATTCGCTTTTGACTTTTAATCAAACCAATAAAAATTAAATAGACGTGTATTTCCATTCAATAAAACTTATGTATTTTGATGAAAGTAATTCCTTAAAATTATAAAGAATGATAATTAAGTATTCCCATTAACTAGTTCTCTTTAATAAAATATCAATTTTACCCTGATATATGCTTTAAGTTTGCCCAATTTCACAACACATTTATTACTAGCAAAAAGCATTCCTATCTGCCACAGAATAAATAGTAAATTAATCCATAGGACATAATTAAAGTTATACCTATCGTGTTGGTTTAAAATGTATAGATATATAGACTTTTGTTAGCACAAATAATATGACACGCATGTATAGGGATAATCTTATAAGCGATACATTTTTTTTAATTAAGAAAACTGATATTCTAAACAAAACTATTTATTAGCGGATTTATCACATTAAGAGGATCTATTAAACATCTTGATAGCATTTAAAATAATAAGAGTTTTTTAAGGGTACAGTATAGTTTTATAACCATGCATTAAATCAAGAAATACCTAGTAATTCGAAAAAGTCGTTAACTTGTCAAAATTCAAGATTTATCATTTTATGATTTATCGTTTCCTTCTGATTATATGTTAAGAAGTACATGAAAATGTTTTAAAATGGATTTAAAAGTATTTCTTTGTTTTGAAATAATTGAGGACAAAAGTAATATATGGCAAAGTTAACGAGGTTTACTACTTTAAGTATTTTTAGATGAAAATGCAGATAACATAAACAGATGAGGCATTTTCCTATATTTCCAAAGAGTATTTAATGAATTTAGAAATAAAAAGTTATATTCTATACGATGCTATATTATAACCAGGAAAATAGTAGATACATATTTATACATTTTTTCTTATTTTTCTTGTCACTTCTCATAATTTGAATTTCCCCTGAAAATGAACTATATTTTCCCATGAATTGCTGAAAAACGATTTTTTCAATTGGTAGAAATATTCATATATTCTAAATTTCTGATATGTGAAAATAAAAGCAAACAAAAATTCAAAATCTTAATATAGTTCTATTTCAATTAATGCAAACATTTTTCCAGCAAGTTTAGATACTTTAAACAGCTGTCATATATCTAAAATTTCTGTTCCAAAAGACTAAATGTATCACATTTCGTGATCAATGTTTTCTATATATAACGTTTTGTTTTCTATTATAGTGTTGGATAAATTTTGCAAAAATAGCTTTCCGTAAATTAAACAACCATTAAAAACATACATTTGGCCAGATGCAGATAAAACAATTACGATTTATATCATGTCTAACTATAAATTATAATAAGTTAAGGAGCATTTAAAATAAATTTGAATTAATTTATTGAATTTAACAACAATGAATTTAAATAATTTATTAGTATTATCATTATTATTGTTATTATAAAACTGTCATTTTTATCTTTTCTTGAAATTTTATTTTTGGTTACGACAATTACGACTTATATTATGTTTAACTAAATTATAATAAGATAAAGAGCATTTAAAATAAATGTGAAAGTTATTACTTTATTGAATTGAACAACAATGAATTTAAATAATTTATTAGTATTATAATTAATATTGTTATTATAAAACTGTCATTTTTATCTTTTCTTGAAAATTTTATTTTTGGATGATCTATACATACACAGAAGTGCAACAAATTCTGTTTTCAAAACATTGTACACGTGTTTTACGGATAAACATGTACACACACGTGGTAGAAGATCGATTTATCATTTATTTAGATTAATTTATTAGAATGAAATAAATTCTAAATTAAAAATTGTTAATGAATGTAAAGTGAAAAAATGTAACAAATTTTATTGTGTTTTTGTAGGATTTAAAAAATGAGTAGTTATGTGTAATGTGTCTTGCTAAAATTTTACATTTTGTCGTTTATCTACATTTTCCAAAATTACTACAGAAGTTTGATCTTAAGGCATTAGAAATTATTTAATATACTGTAGTTCTGACATACTCAAATCTGCATATTTAAATCGTACTAGAAAAAAGCTTGTGTAAGAATATAAATATTTAATTAATTGAATGCTATTGCCAATGTACAATTCCTTAATTCATCTATTTTTATTTGTAAATCGTATGCATAGCATAAAATGTTGACATTTTTACCTATTTCAAAATATCTTGTGACAATTGCATTTTTCAATTCAAAATAAAGTATACCGGTAAATAAACTCGATGGAAGTCATCTTTTATAATAATTACTTAAATTTATAAATATGATTTGCAACCTATTAATTTAGTATATACAAAATCATTGGTTTAATATTGTACTTGGTTAGCGAAATGTGAAATTTTTCTGATCAAATTAATGTTTTCAACTAAGTTATCAAATGCTATACTCTAATATTATATTTTAGATTCAAATTTAAACATATGCATTTTTAATACCATATACATAATCTGAAACTCAACACCATAAAATATTTAACTAGTGTAATAAAAAAGTTAATGCCTGTTGAAAATAAATAAATTTTAAAAAAGTGACATTTTTTCATCAAAAAAGTGTACCATACAATATTTTATTTTTGTCCGTTGTACTAGGCGCCCCCCCTGGGCGTAAAACCTACTGACCCGCTTAAACCATCATTGTTCACCGGTAAGATTAAAAAAATATGAAAACCTGCTTACCCATTGGTATCTTCTCTGGCACAGGTCTAACTAAAGCGAGAATATAGGTGAAACAGAGCAGTTTCCATATAAGAACTGTTCCTTGCATGATATCGCCTCCTAAACACACGCTCAGAGTTAATCTTGCTATGATCACATCACTCCAGGGAGTGTTATGTCTCCCGTGTATCTGCTTTATTCGTAAACTCAGGTTCATAGGAACCGCGAGGACACTGACAGCGTAAAATACATAGCTGGATTGCTGAGTGGCAATCTTAGAGCGCGATTCTGGAAAAGGGAGATGCGCGGCCGAAAAGCGCACGCGCAGTGGATGCTGGCCGAACCATCCTCGCTACGGAGGAGAATGGTTGGAGCAAGCTGTTTCAGATTCGAAAGAAGATTGAGTAAGGGCTCCTCAATGTTGAACACTCTTTGATCCTTTTAAAGATTTATAGACGGATGTGGAATTGTAGAATTCACAACAAGGGTCAAACGTTTTATTCGTCAGCGAAAGACCGATGTTTTATTTTGAAATGCGTTGAGGCACTAGAGTAAATTAGAAAGTAAAATGATATTAAATATGCATAACGGTTGGGATTCACTCAAATGCTTTAAATTTTAGATAAAGCCGATTGAAAAGCATACATAGAATATTATTGTCTTTCTAAAGTAGAAGTGTAAAGCATTATGTTCATCCCACTTAAATAAATTAAAATGGAGCTCTTTAAAATTTATTTATCTATTTATCTGTAAAAATGAAACTTCAGCATAATGCAAGTAAGAACATGCCTAATACAAATTGTATATATAATTATTTAATACATTTTTGTGATAAAAAGAAATATTTATGTCATAAAGTAGGTGAAATATTCTTGCGGAAGAGAGCAACAGGTAGATAAACTTTGAAAATGTATAATATAATGTTAAACTGTATTTAAAAATCTAAAGAAATAAAATAAAATATATATTTAAATTCGAATATGTTTTTGCCCCATAAGCCACTGTAAATACGAGTTTGTAAGAAACATAAGCGTTTAAATAAGTTTTACTTTATATTCAGGTTTAAGAGAAAATATTTTAAGTATTAAAATTCCCCTTATTTAAAAAAATTTATTTTATTTTATGGTTATCATATAAATCAAGAAAAGTGTTGAAGAAAATTAAGGCCTATGCTTAAAATCCAAGCAATATTATAAAGTTCAAATGTCATGAATTTGAAGGCTTCCTATAATTTCCATGAATGCAGATAACAAAACAAAATAACAAATCAAGCAACAAAATAACAAAACAAGCATTTTAAAGTTTGATTGATATTCCAGGGTAAAACAGGGCTGATTGTCTCAAGTTTTACATTTTGATTTTCACTGTTTAATTATAAACAGAAATCAAATTTTCACTTCACCATTCGCAACTTCCATCTTTTGCTTTACTATAGAAAAAACATGGAAGATTTAGCTGAGTGGCACATAAAGTATTTATAATTTTTAAAGCCACCACAAAAATGTAACAATTTGCCCCGGCACTAAATCAGTCTGTAACAGCACTTCAGGTTAGTTGTTCCTTGTTTTTCATGTTATTTATTTTGTATAAGTTTTATTTGCCTCGTGTATGAATTTTAAAACTTGTTGTGGAAGGCATTAAAACAAGATTGATTCTATTATAAATGCATTTCAATAAAAGGAAAACAAAAACTTATAAAATTATTCATGTGCGCATGAAAATAAAAACTACATATAATTAATGATAAAGTGCAATTCAATTCCTTCAAATTTAAGTCCAGCTACTCCAGTTATATTAATTAGTAATCTATTGAAACATCACTGCTGCTGTTGTGACAGACACACATGGGCATCAATCTAGCTGGCTTATACCTGGAGTGCAATATTCATTGGCCCAACCATTACACTCTTGGCACATGATCCATCTTCTTTTAAACCACTATTGGAATAATGTTCTGCGCACACTGGTAGTAGGGATGATCACCATCTTCTTCATGATTAGTATCTTATAAACTTTTCTGTGCATTCTTGGATTTAGTAGAAGTAATTTTTCTTACATTTTTATTTGGTTTATTTTACTTTATTCTTTTCTTCTCACATGGCTTTTACTTCCTCTAGTTTTCGTTCCACAAAGGAGTCCATAAAAATAGCTGTTCCACGTTGTCGACTATTTATTTTGGTTATTTACTTTTACTATCGGCCGTCTCTGAAAATGGGCTCAAATGTTTAACGATCAACTTAATTTCTGAAAATTAATCAATCGTGATATGAGACAACATATCCCCTTTCCGCCATTTTAGAATAACCATTTTGCTATCTGAGCCAATGTTCAAACGCAACACAATAAGTAATGCATAAAGACATAAGTTTTGACGTGCTATAATAAATAATACGTACAATGTGTACAGAATAAATATAGTAGGATTCAAAGTATTTACTTAGAGTATACAAAAGTGATTTTCTGATGTCAAACGCCATAAACAAAATTGCAACCGCTTTGCAGCCAAAGATAGCAAATAGCAATGTCGGCCCTTCAGGCACAAGAAGTACAAATGTGTACGGCATCTAGTGACTAAGAAATAAGTACTGTAACAACTAACCCATACGACAACTAGGTATGCTCTACAATATTGAACTGGACGTCATAAAAGCAAATTAAATAATTAAAGCAAAGTAAAAGAAATCCGCTGTACCTATAAGATGGAGATTTGTAGCGTGTGTAATATCTAATATTTATAGTTTTCCAATTATTTTAAAAATACATCTTAAACTAACATTTGTTTATTCCATAGTTTGTCTTTATATTCATAAGTACCATTTTGTAATATTGAATCTTTACTTAATTTTATACATTTAAAGATAGACATGTGTAAAAAATATTGCCTAAAACCCAATTATATTTCCAATTATTTTATTTCTACAGCCGTGAATACATTCATTTATTAGCAATATACTATTTCTACACGTTTATCAATTTATTTTAGGTTATTTGTGCAGTACTGAATAGATTTCAGAGTAAATCAATCAAATTAAAACAAATATTTAACAAATCTTGCCAGATTCAAATATGCTGGAAGACTTTCAGATACATTTTATCATTGAGAAAAATACACCATGATGTTTCAAAGAGAACTTCATGTCACCGCTGTTTGATCAATGGAACTTGGCATCAACACCTTATTCGACTTTCACTGAATTCATCCGTCTCCTTAATGACGTGTGTTGAATAGCTTTCATCCATTTGTCAACCGAGATAGCCTTTATTATTAAAACTGTGTTATCCGTTTCTTTAGAATAGTCAGAATTGAAATTGTGTTTTACTTGTTACAGACCAGATTTATGTATCTTGCATTGTCTTAAAATATACATTTACAAATAATAAAAGAATCTCTATTAAACCAAGCATATTTCTTGTGTAAAGCATGAAATTTTAGAGAGCAAAATCCTTATTTTGAGGAATTACAATAAGCAAAATTAAAATGTGGAACGGTGTCTATGTAAAGAATATTTTTCTTTGTGATATAATTTAAAAAGCATTTCTATCTTCTTTATCCGCCATTTTAATTTCCTTCATTTTTTTTCTAATTCTAAACCAAGCATTCTATAGTTTACCACCTTAAAAACCTGAAATATTTTATGTGTGACAGAATAAAATTTTATTATTGATAATTTCGAAATGCAAAAGTTATAAAATCCTCAACCTCTTCAGAAATACGATGATGAATCCATATCAGTCATCATCTAAACTCTATAGCTAATCCTGAGGAATAGTAGATGTTTAAATAAAAATGTTTTAAAAGCCTGAAATTAAAATGCTGAATTAAATCCCTATCCATGCTGAAAAGTGATACTGACTCCATATAACTCCATTCATCTAAACTGTTTCTATAGCATTTCCTGAAAAAATGATGTTGCACTGTAAATGTAAATTTTCGAATCGAATGTGGCATCTCGAGAACCGAAAGTGGAAATTTTTAATAAGTCATACTTATTACTCAAAAATGTAATGCTATATCAATATTTATCTAAGCTCTTTCTATGGACAAATCTGAAAAAGAGATGCCACAAAATGGTACCATGATACGATACCTTACCATCAGTCCTATTGGGACTGCGGATGGTTCATAGAGAGGAACTTGATGCTTCTACAGCAGAAATGGAGTATGGCACAACGCTCGACCCGGTGATTTTTTTATAGATAGTCCTATACATACACAAGGTGCAGATTTTGTAAATATGTTAAAAACCATAATATAGACCACGAGACTATGTGCAACATCCAAACATGGAATTAAGCAAATATACATGCCAAAAGATTTGGACACTTATTCACATGTGTTTTTAAGACGGGGACTATTTAAGAAGTCGCTTCATTCGAATATGAAAGACCATTTCCGGTCGTAAGGAGACTACCAAAACATTATGAGATTCGAATCAATGGTCACGAGAAGCTAATAGCCATTGATCGTCAAAATCCGGCGTATATATTACGAGAAGATAACGTTAGCACATATACAAACAACCCTGTTGTGAATTCGCTAGATGTGGAACCTTACGGACTACCATTGCTGACCACTACTGACCTGCCATCGCTGCCCACCGAGAGACCACCATTGCTGATCACCAGAGCATAGTTAACCACAGACAGCCCACCAGTACTGACTGGGGATAAACCGTCTTCACAAACAACACCTGGACAATCTGTTTGTTCCAAGGGTTGTAAAACCTGTCACCACCAGATATGGAAGGAGAGTTCGATTTCGTCTCCCTGTGAGAGACTGGGGAGGGAGTCATGTGGCGACTCAAATCCATTTGACTTTTACACATTTTTTAACTTTATTTTTGAACTCTCAAATTTTATTTTCCTTGCATAATAATTTATTTTCAGATTTGTATAATGTATAAGTCGTGTCTGTCGTCATTGGCAAATCACTTCCTTGCTGACGTCAGACACGAGAAGGTATTTAACCACGAGCTTTGCTCCCGCCGATCTCGGCCTTTTCTGTGAAAAAAATGTACAAACGCGCCTAGCTAGTTGGCAAATACGTCTTGTCGTGTATCATGTTATTTCGTAGCCAGAGGCTCATTTATTTTGGATAAGTATGTGTACGGTTTTAATCGTTTTGTGTTTTGTACATAAAATGTTAAGTTCCTTACAATGTGTCTGGTGTTTTATGAAAGCACACTTCTAATAGTTGTGGAGTTTCGTTAAGCAACCCAAAATAAACAGACCAGAGTGTCTAATTCAATATTGCGGCGAGGCAACTGGTTATTGAGGAGACACTCTCGCCACAGATGTATCAAAGAAATTTTTTGAATCAGAAGGGAAAAATCAAGCAGGAGTGGAAATTTTTAGCGAGCCTCCCTATCTATGAATACGACAAACGCTACAAACTAAGTTACACTACAAACGAACATATATGAACATAAAAGGAAAATGAACTGAATAATAAAAAATATAAATAATTATATATACTCATATGTGTGTGTACTTCAAACTCAAACACCTAAAGCCCGCTATGAGCTTCTTATAGATGTTATAACACAATATGTTATATTTTAGCGTGATAGATGACAGCAGAGTAAATATAAATTTCCACGGAAGTAAAAACTTTATTTTAAAGAAAATATCTACGCCAAAGCATGCCATTCAGATATTTGCATGTCGATTTTTTCATGATCTTTTTACATGAAATCTTTAAAAAAAAAATGCGTTTCTGTCAGTAAAAAAAATGACTGTGCTTTTAACCTCAGATTTTTCATTTTTCAACAAGTAGAAATGTTGTAAGATGTTGCTTATCCACCTCTTTCAGAAAAAAATTGCGTTAGATTGCCCCCTGGCTTTTATTGACTCTGCACGTCATTTTGCTGCTTCTTCAGTAAAAAATTTTATCTACGGCTTTTTTTTTATTCCAAGCGTCCTTTCAGAAGCACTTTTGATGTATCCGATCTAAAATTTAAGCTGCTCGGACTATGAATCGCAAAAAGAAAGATTTCTGTGTTTACTAAATCTAAAGAAGTTGGAGATTAAATCTGTATCTTATTGACAGACATAAGAATGATACTACAAAATGTAGTTCAAAATATTTTACGTTAATTTATTAATAATATATCATATCAATGTTTTAAAGAATTTTATAAAAAATATTATTTATTGATACTGTATTAACATGATTTATTGATGCAGTACCTCGGTTGGCATTGAATTTTGAAATAATTTGTCCACAAAAAGGAATGTTCAATAATTTGGCAAGCACCGACTGAGTAAGTAAAATAAACGTATATGAGAAGTTATCAACGTAAATATTAGGAAAAGGCTGATATCACATGAACTATGGAATTATAAAATAAGTGAAGAAATGCGTAAGAATATTTCATTTTGATAAAGTGATGCTAAATTTTGAACTACAATTCGTTTCAACAATGAAAATAAATTTTTGATTGTATGCTTTTCTATTTCCCAAATGGTGAAAACGAATTTATAAATGCAATGTATTGTGCTTTATTGCGAGCATCAGTTTCCATCTCAACTTTTTAGCTCCCTTGTGCGGGCCGTATATTTTGAACGTTATGTCATTCGATACCAGACTTTTTGAAAAAATTATTTTTGATCCATAAATAATTTTTTTGAATTAATCGAAATATCTCAGACTGTTATATTGATATTTAAAAAATAACTTATAAAAAACCAAGAAAATATTACAAAATAGGATAAAATACTAACTCATATATGCTCGCTCACTACTCAATACATAGTTGAACGTATGTCACCTTATAAGTTAATATTTGTTATCTTAGTTAGAAGAAATAAAAGTATGAACTAATAGCAGGGAATTTATATAGCAAAACATGACTTTCATAGTCTGGATAATATAGTGTAATTGTGCATACCTTAAGTAACCAAACATGGTCTTAAACTAGTTGAGTTTAAATTTTTGTTCAAATTCCTCATGTCAGGCATGAATTGCACAAGCAGTTATTGATAGTGTTAAACCATTCCGTTCTAAAATATTTCTTGTAATAAAAAATTATACCGCTGAATTTTAAAACATATAAAAAATATCGATAATAGACAGGAAAAACAAATTGTTTTGCTTATGTGAATATTGTCAAACCTATAAACTATTAAGAATTCGAAAATTTATGTTAGTTAATTTAAATTTCTTCATAAAATTCTTTAGTTCTATTTCGTTGGTACATAGAGATTTTTAAAACAAGAAAAATTAAAAAAAAGAAAGATCAATCATGCATAAGCATTGATTATGAAACACTTTCCAACTGAAATGAAATTTTATTTAGAAATCTCTAAAATGCAATGCATTCAGTGGTGATATCTTTTGCATTATCCCAGTACTACAGTAATTTATTATACTTAAATATTTAAAACTTCATCGAAATATAAATCGTCTGATTCTCTATGCAAAATCAATGAATATTTCATTCATATGGCTTGTATTCCAGACTCCAGAGCTAAATAATTTTGCGTGAAAAAATTCAACAATTCTTATATAACTCACTTTATAATCGCTTAAGATATTTGCATCCTTCATAAGTTAAAATTCGGCTTCGTTTTAGAAATAATAAAAGTTTAGGGATCATTTAAAATCATAACTATTGTAATTGCGTAGGCACGGAATTTTACACAGATAATACACAGATACACAGATAATATATATGTGTGTGTCTGTATGTATTCAAAGTATTGGAATCGTGCCAAAGATCGGAACTCGAATTTTCGAAGGATCTGCACGTTTTGGGACTTCTAAAACACGAAAAAAACTATTTTTTGGGAGACGCCTGTGTACGTAAGGGTGTATCTGTGTATGTAAGGGTGTATTTTTGTGTGTCTGTGAGGTTGTATCCACTCTAACTGAAAAACTAATGGACCGAATGTCATAAAATTTGGTAGGTAAGATTTTTGTGGGAAACCCTGATGTTCATTAGATTTTAGCACGATTCGTAATAAAAGAACTTGCCTTCTTTGCAAAATGGCCGGCAAAAATTGCCTTTATTCACTCTAGCTAAAAACTAATGGACCAAATTTAACAAAATTTGGAATATAAATCACTTGTAGCTTATTCTGGTACGATTCGGGAAAAAGGAACGGGCTGGTTTTTCGAAATGGCCCGCAAAAATCGTTACATCTAAAAATAAAAGACTACGTGTGCTCAATTATATCAATTAAATGCTTATTTTATACGTGATTTTTGACAACAAAAAGAATAAGACTAACCCCATAACTTTAAGACTTGCCGTTCTTGAGATATTTTAGTTTTTCAGCGTTTTGCTACGCCACCTTTGACAATAAGTCCAGCAATCAAATGAGAACCAAATTTAAGATTAACGTGCAAATTCAGTGTCATTTAAAATACTTATGGGTGTTATTTTGTTCAGATAAACTTATATTATTATTGAAGAAATAAAGAGAAAGTGAATACGAGTCTGCAAGGAAAGTCATGTGCTGCCTACATCAGAATTTTTGACATTTTTACAACAATGATTCATAGAAGTGAACGGGTATTATTTGCAGACCATTTCGAAAAAAATGTAGGATCTGTATTTGAGGATCCACCAAATTCTTGTAGAATAAAATGTTCTACAAATTTTAGCTGTGTACCAAACTTCAATTCTCTAGGACTTAGGAAAGTGCATTAAAAATGACATTAAATAAGTATAAAATGACAGACAGACAGACGATCATCAATCATGAAGAGTTATATAAAATTAAACAAATTTTGAAAAATTGGTATCTAGCATATTTATTTTACAATGTAAAACCTCTCTTATATATAAAATAATTAAACTCTTGGAAATATATTTATTATGAAATATATCTATTTTTTTTCTGGAGGATATAGCAAGAGTCAGAATTTAATTGAATTTGTTTTTCTCCCTGCATTAAATAATTTTTATTTAAAAAACTACCTAACATATTTTACTGAAAAATTTTTTACATATTTTATGGGATAATTTTAATAT
Source organism: Amaurobius ferox (assembly GCA_951213105.1). Lineage (NCBI taxonomy): Eukaryota > Metazoa > Arthropoda > Arachnida > Araneae > Amaurobiidae > Amaurobius > Amaurobius ferox. Next base: position 37,401,635 of record OX578141.1, on the reverse strand, counting down.
TTCCTAAAACTTTCGAAGCTATTTGTGATTTTAAATTTGCTTAAAAAATGTTCGAAAAATTAGGTCCCATGCGGTTCAATGTATTTCATTTTTTCAACCCGGGTTCATTCAAAAACTAATTGGGTGATATTATTCTTTTATATTCCCATAGGTCCCACAGATCGTCTGAAAAACATACTAAAATTTCATTTTGATAAAGTCGTTTTTATGGCAGTTATCGTGCTAACGGACAGACAGACATACAAAATGAACAAAGTCATAAACACTTTTCAACTATGTTGTAAAGTGTTAAAATAAAACATTTAATGTTTCATTGTGTTTCAATGTCTATTACATTGTCAAAATTTTAAAATATGTATTGATGTTTTATCTATAAATTTATTCCATACAGTTTTGAATATATTATTCTGTTATTATGACTTCAAATCAACGTATGCACAATAAGCAAAGAAGTCAAATAAACAAGATTATATAAAATTAATTATATTATTTTATGTAAAAATATTACTTCAGTAAATATGGCAATAAAATCAAATTAATGAAACATAAGAAATATAATAATATTCAAATGTAGTAATTAAGCCTTAGGACGAAGCAAATAGAAGTAAAAAAACACCCACATACTCTGTTTCTAGGTAGCGAAAATGTATTGATTCAGTTTACATTATGCAACATTTTTAATAGTTGCCATGCAATCTAGCAATGTGGTCACTATATATTTACTTAAGCATAGCTATACATAGTGTTCACAAGAAATAAATACATCTAATTTATTAAATAGTATTTAATAAATATTATTTATTATATCATTCAGAAATACCCATTAAAATAATTGTAAGGGGCATTTTGGGAATTCAAGGGGTACCGTCTAAAATCAAAGGGTATTGGTATGTTTTTTTCTATAATTTCACATGAAAACAGCATACAACCTACATGATTTGCAAAAATATACTACAAACACTGTTATATATATAAAACAAAATCAAATACACATTTTATAATTTTAATTATGATAATTCTTAACTTGACATCTATTACATTTCGAACAGCATTATCACATATATCGCTACAGGTATCATTATATATTTTCTATTTGCTGGTTTAGAACATAGAAACTATCAAACTTGCCTCTTGACAAGAGAAACGCTGATATTTTGTAAATTATGAATTATAATACTTAAAAATATGAATCTCTAATGCTAGATATGGGTTTTATTTTGTCATCGCATTAAATACGCATAGCCTTAATTTCTATATGTCAATTGCAGGATCAGAGCGTCAAATACGCACTGCAGTGCGTGTTTGCGAACATTGACTATACAGTCAATTAACATTTAATACTTGCTTTAAGAAATTTTGAGTGGTAAGTAAATTTATGCATTGCCACAATAAAAAATCGTTTAAACAGTTTTATTAAAAATAGATCATTGAATTTTTCACGCTTACGAAGTTTCCACTGAAAAACCACTTGAGTGTACTTGTTTTCATTATTATACATTTATTTGACTGATTCATACAAATAGGTAGTAGCTAAACACATATGCTCACCACTTACACAAACAGATTTGTATACATGAAGGGCAATATGATTGAATGCTCGGAGGAACAACAGAATAAGTAATTTAAACGTAAAAACCAAAACGGCAAGTACGTTAAATTTTCTCACTTATTTATTCTTCATAAATTTTTGCTACTTATGCCATATTTAGAGGATTGCTGTGTTTAGAATTACAATATAATTTGTGGTAAAAGTTGCATAACATTGAGTTTTAAAACTTACATATCTGAAATTACTAGTCTGCTGATATTTTCAGAATTAAATATTAACATAGAATAGAAAATACTTTTATGTAATTTTAAATTATTTTGCATAACTAGGGTCCTTTGTCCCGTACTCGCTACGCTTTGCTCATCCCCTTCGCGAGGCTTCTCCTCCTACTCGCTGCGCTCGCATAACTCGCTTCATACATATCTCTCCTAAAAATTCTACTTTCAAAAATCTCTTTCCTATCCCTACCTATTTTCCACAGGATGTAAAAGCAGGGATGTTTCTTAGCCAAGGGAATCCAAAAACTGAATTCCTTGATCCTGAGCTCGCTTCGCGAACTATTTCACGCCAAACTAAAGTTTAAATCAATAAACGGTTTGTGTCAAGTGTTACGCTATTATTTCTCTGTAAATGTACCAAATTGTATGCTATACTTTTTACGTAACGAGAGAGAGAAATCGTCACACGTGGCGACACAAAGGAATCACTTCAAAGTACATAACAAGTAAAATATCTCAAAAACTACAGCGAAATTAAAAGAAGGGGCTCCTTCCTGCAAAAAATTACCCATGTAGACACTACCTGCAAAAATCCGTGGCTTGCTATTATTAGTTTATCCAGGGCGCGAACCCGCAGCTCAAATATTATGTCTAAGACATGTCTTTGATTTTAACATTAAATATTTCTTAATCTACAGTATATATCAAAAAACGGTTTATTTAAAATAATCTCCAAAGCTTTTTCCACAAGTGCTCCAAATTTTATATTTTTATATGAAATACTTTATGCGGTAGGAAGCAAATAATCTCGAGAAACGAGAAATTTGTCAAACAGTGGCGGCAGAGGCAGCTTCTTTTTTTTAATATAGATAGATTTTTAAAAATGCAATCGTTAACTTTGAGTTCACACTAACTTCAAGAGCACTTTCTGAAGTAAATGGGTCAATGTTGCTGTGCACTGATAAATCCAAACTAGTAAACACCCTACAGAACATAACAGACTCAAATGAAATAATGGATAGACATAAAGACAGAAAACATTGTGCAATGCCCATTGTCATCAACAAATCCGAAAATCGCCGTTGTTGATCAAATGGTTCGTGCCCAGAAAATGGCAACAAAAGAAGAGACACTAACAACAGTAAGATATGTATCACAGATTTTCAATTATAGTTTGACGAGTTTGACAGCAGGATTTAGTGACGTTATTTTGGTTTTTGATACATACAGACCTGATTCACTTAAACAGCAAACTACAGAGAAACACAGAAAATGAAAAGCTCCTTTTCAATATCACATTGCAGATGATATGAAAATAAAAGCCATCCATCTCATCCTTCTACATGATGAAATAAAAGCATATCTGACAAACTACCTTTGTAAAGCAATCCTCGAGTACAAGGAAAACTCATCTGACACAGTCATTAAATCAGCATAAGATCAGACTAAAAGCAATAGAAGCGTACACTATAAAAATAATGATCATGAAGAAGCTGACACGCTCACGATCTGCCTGGCAGCGAATGCATCGCACCAGTATACTGTCACACAACTTGTGTTCTTCACTCCTGATACATATGTATTGATCCTTTCCCTGTAACATTCCAACAAGCTTTATAGAAGGACGTAACTTTCGATGCTATTAGAAATGATGGACTTATGACCAATCCGGAGAGCTTAAGGGACATAAAATCTATAAACTTTTCATATATTCAACGCATTTTCTGTAACAAACAATGTCAGAAAATTCTAAGGAGAGTGTAAAAGAAAATGGTTTCAACAGTAATTGAAAGCTGATGTTCAATTATCCAGAGCAATAATTAAGCTACCTTTGGAAGGAGATGAAAGTCGAATTGGAAAAATTTGTTTGCTCAATGTATTGTCTGAAGGGTGTCTGCATTAATAGTATACCGGATCTAAGATCTCACCTTTTCTGTAAGCAAATCGCTGAAAGCAACAAATCACCACCTTCAACTGGAGTATTTGAGGTCCACTAGGATTATCAAGCGTGTGCGTTTACAAAGCTGGGTATGATACCAAGCTACGGACATCAGCTTGCAGCTTCTTGACACACTGCAATTCGGTTACTATAAGAGTATATATTCTACCTACAGCACAGACCATTATCGAGTTTGTCAAATGTCGCCGTTAAGCAAAGTGTTTCAAACAAATACATTCATGCAGAAGGGAAAACTTACCATGCAGCAAACTTTTCTAATGGGACGCAGAATTCGGAAACAATGGAGACTGTAACACTAAAATTGCTGTCAGTGATGATGGAGAAGATAGGGTGTCATATAATGAACTTGTTGTGCTCTCTAAGTTATAAAAACAATCATTCTCAATCTTCATCAGTTTTTAAAAAAAAAATGTTTTTATATATTCATTTATGTTTAATTTTTGTTAGAATATAATTTCTTATTTATAATGTTTTTCTTACTGTTTTGGTGTTTTTAATCACTAAACTGAAAATACTTTAGGATTACTTAAAGAAAACAACATGTCCTTACCAATTAAAATAAAGTTTCTATGTCGTTTTCAGGCTGAGATATCAGAACTTTCTTATTTTGAGACGGTCATCTTGAAATTCCAAAATGGCGGCCAAAGGCGCTTCAGTACAAATGTAAACATCGGTTTCTACATTTTTGATGTTATACTCTTCCCAAAAATGTAATACTTTCCAAATATCCATAAATTTTGAACAAAAATTATTTAATTGACATAATCAACTAGAGTACTACGTGGATAGAAGTGACAGGCAAAATGTGTTTTCTTTCAAGAGGCGCCGCAAAGCGATGAGAATCCGTGGAAAGTTTATGTTTATCTTTGGCCAATATATAGTCAGCTATTTCCCAACTTTCGATTTCATGATTTCATTCCGTATAAAATCAATAAGCTCGTCGATGTTCCAAATGTTTTTTTCGACATCTATTAAACTGGAATACTAGTTAGAAATTAGCTTTAGTATCGTGGGGTATTAAAGGGTACAAAATTTTTCAGATTTTATATCTAGAGTTTCAAGACTTCTAATTTAAACGTCACATTTATCGTGTACTTTACGGAGGGCACATGGGTCCCTGCATTTCTCTGACATTTAACAGTATTCCTATTTCTCCCTTATACATATCAGATATATATTAAATAACTTTACAAGAGCACAAACTTATCGATTAAAAATCTGATGTCAGCATCTAAGAGCAGTCACGTCTTTCACATCTAAGAGCAGTCACGGATTTCTTGGTGATGGTGATGGGTAGCATAGTCCCACTACTAGTACTAATCTCAGCGGTTTCTTATAGGATTTTCATGCCTATTTTCACTCTCCATATAATATTATTCTGTGAAGCACAAAGAAATTCTAACCCAGTGGAAAATACATAATCTCAGTTTTGGATCATGTCGTAAATTCTATAACGTGTTCATATTTTTATAGACTAGAATCTTCTATAGTTAATTTTGTCAGAATGTTTTACAGTTAATTTTTATGGTTTGCATTGTGGGGCCTATGACTAAACGGTTATCGCTTTGAGCTTGTGAGATAAAGGGCCCCCTTTATATGGGGATACATGGATCCAGTTCCGTAATAATATTGTACAAATATTGACTCAAAATATATTAAGTATTTTCCCATAAAACCATTAGCCTTATAATATTGGACAAATATGTGCACACAATATTGCACTAGTAATAATTTCGGTTAATGCTATGTATAAGAAAATTATTTCTGTCTGCCTATATGTTCCATTTGAAGACAAATTTGGTGAAATGCACCCACATTTACAAAAATGTAATATTTAATATAAATAAAGTTTAATATTATAAATGTATTATATATATATATATATATATATATATATATATATATATATATAATTATTAATTAAATTTGATTTTTTAGATCCCTGTCGCGTTTAGGGATTAATAATTAAATAGCCTTGATTCTAACTGTGGTGAGTTTCAATGTTAGAGGGACAGATGCGTTTGGTTAGGGGTTGAGGGTATCAAAAATTAACAGCGTTTTCTTATTGATGGCATGGTTGTTTTGCTTAGGGCGTCATATAATTGCGTTTTTACTATTAGTATAGTAGTTTTGCTTCCCTATGGGGTCGTATAATAATTTATGACACTGATCATGGATGTGCATAGTACGTTTGTGTCTGACGATATTAAAAACATGAGTGTTGTAGACGGACGGAGAGGTGGTAATCTTTTGCATAACTTTATTCATGTATCATGATGACTTAATAATTAGAACAATATTTAACATCCAAAACTAGTTTAATATTTTGTCGCGTTTATTGGTAGAAGTTTGAATAAGAAACACATTATTATTATATTTATATTAATTAGTAGCATTAATTTTAACAATGTATTGGATTTTGAAACGTAACAGAAAGTAACTAAATTCGATTCATATTATTCTAGAATATTTTGAAAATGTATACTTTCTCTGCTTCTGGAATATAAAATTACATGCTTCAAATATTTAAGTGAAATATTACTTATTTGTTAGCTTTTACATAATCAAACAGAGAGTAAGATTTATTTAAATTTCGTACTTTTAAATCATAAATTCCCCTCGCACTTAAAATGCTCTTAGATTTAACGGAGAAATGTCTTGTGGTTATTGTAAGAAAGGGGAAAAGATGATTAAATAAATGGAATTAATATCGATTACCCATGCATTAATTAGTTCCATAAAATTTTCGTTTGAAATTCATTTTGTGAGTTTATCCAAATCATTAATATTTGATCGAACACTGCATAATGAATTTAAAGTTTTCAAAACACACATTTCTGAGCCTAATGTTAGCTTTACATTTATTTCATAATGATTTATGCAATATATTATTGCATGATAAATGAAAGGAAGTGCAAGATTAATAACTTTCAGTTTGAAAGTTAAATGTGTAAGTAGTTGTTTCAAATAAGTTCGCATGTGATATGTGAAAAATTTTCACGATGAAAACAATATTTTCTCCCGATATATTTATTAGTGTTTTATCATAACAATATTAATTGATACAATTAATTAAATAGTAATTATGAATAATCAGCAGAAAGCAAAATTAAATAAAATGAATAATTGAATCTTTTAATTTTAATTCACGCATTAAATATACTCATTTATCGAAATGTCATATTATTATCTAAATCATGCAGACCATCCAAGCCTGCCAAGTGCCTGCAACGATGCCAATGAATCAATGAGGATCACAAGGCTGTAAGTGATTTTGATACTCAGCTGAAAAGATATTGCCATAGCTATCCTGCAATATAAACAATCCCTGGATCTCTAGTATAAAGAAGGCTGTCTTATAAACAAACCAGCTTAGTAATGTGCAGTTTTGAGATTAGACCACATTAAATTATTTCTACGGTATATTGGCACGAGGGATGCTTTGACTAGTAAATTCAGATTAAGTAGATTTCAAACCATTACAAACAAGTATGCACACTCTGGGCTCCTTACCTGTACCTGGGATTTGAACCCTCCTCATCTGACGAGGGCAGGAGTAGGAATCTTATTTGGTCACTAATTTAGATTTGCCGACCGTAACAAGTCCATTGTGGCAAGACTGTTTGCATTTTCGACTCTTGTTGAGTGATTTCATAATTAGAAATTAAAATCAAACCACGTTAACCACGGTTTTGTAGTAAAGTTATATCACAGAAATTAATTTTATAGTGTATTTTCACAAACTGCCCTCACTGGTTTCAAGTTCATTTTAAGATTGTTCGCTGGTTTTAAGTTTATCTTTAGTTTGTAATTTATATTTAGTTCAGTTTCCATAAAAATGCACCTTTTTTCATATCATTGTATCTGATTTTGTATAGTAAATGTATATTATTTTTATAAAATACCAGTACTATTATAATGTTTTATTGTCATATTTTGTTGCGCCAAAATGAAATTTGCTTTTATCTATATAAATAATATTGAAAGTATTTCTGTCTGTCTGTATGTGCGTATGTGCGGTCTTATCATCACGGGAGAACGACTGCACCGAATTTCATGAAATTATGTGTGTACCCGTAAAATAGCGCCACTTACATTTAGAGCATTTTCGAGTTTTTAGTACCAGGGGTTATCGAGATATTGATACATAATGATCCTCCCATAGAGATAGCATTATGCAGACGATATATTTATTACTACATAATGCTATTTTTGAAGAAAAATATATCAAGTCGCTAAACAATGGAACTAAATCCATCGTGTTTATACAGCTGACAATTTTATTAAATCTTTTCCGATTTAAATAATATAAAAATGTATATAAAAGTTTAATTTTTTGGAATTTCATTTCTGACTGAATTATATCAATTAAGGTCTTCTGATTTAAATTACGGAAAACATTCTTACGTTATTTGTTTCATTGTGGCAAAGATTTTTCAAACTCATATATTGTGTTTAACCGATTAATGACTTCATAAAAGTAGTACGGGTATATATTCTAATACAATTTTATACCGCTTTCAATTTAGCATATATAGACCCAATTTCATATTTTATATAAATTTATTTACAAACCGGACCAGGATATTTTATTCCTCAGATTTGCACATGAATATAATTTTGTATAGAAAGAACAGATATTATTTTACTTCTTTAAAGGACAATTACATTAAATATTTTAATAGAATGCTTTTTTATATTTTTGTAAATTTGCTTTCAAACTGGATATCCAGTTATGTATAATTACAAGCAGTATACCCGTTCCTTGTACGGAATATATCATATAAACTTAGAATTCACAAGTATATGAAAATTTCAATCGTATTTTAAATGACATTGTTATTCAAAATATCCTATTAAAATATTTAATTTTATTCTCATAAAATAAGTATAAGAATTTTTGTTCTCGCTATACAAAACTCTCATCACAGGCATATCTCACGAATTAAACATCCTGTCCCCATTTGAAAGCAAATTTACAAAAATATAAAAAAGCATTCTATTAAAATATTTAATGTAATTGTCCTTTAAAGAAGTAAAATAATATATGTTCTTTCTATACAAAATTATATTCATGTGCAAATCTGAGGAATAAAATATCCTGGTCCGGTTTGTAAATAAATTTATATAAAATATGAAATTGGGTCTATATATGCTAAATTGAAAGCGGTATTTCTAAGTTTATTTAAGAAAGAAATTGGGTCTATATATGCTAAATTGAAAGCGGTAATTCTAAGTTTATATGATATATTCCGTACAAGGAACGGGTATACTGCTTGTAATTATACATAACTGGATATCTCCGGCCATACATTAAACTGCCGTAAACCCCTGGGTTGGCTGTATGGACTGGGCCTTTCGCACATAACTGGATATCCGTACGATAAAATATAACATTTATTACACCCTGTCTGCTTTCATAGATGGGATAAAGTGGATTTATTTAACGTGTACTTAACTGATATTTCAAAATAACATATTTTTTAAACTTCAATTTTGAGTATATACATCCCAAGAAATCACTTTTATATTGACGAGAATAATTAGTATGAAACTGTATTTCAGATTAGAATCATTTATTCACAGTATTGTAAGATTTAGATGTTCCACATAACGAATTCCATTTATAAATTATATGTGTTTCATACGAATCTCCAGACACCATAACATAATAAATCACCCCATTCTAACTAAACTGTTTAGTACTTGAAGATAAATTCAACTTGGGTGGAATCGTCAATACTTGTTAAACATATGGAAATTGTGGTTTTAACATAATGAATGCAACGAGGAATTTAAATATTTAAACTCAAATTTTAACTGGTTTTGTAAATGCTCTTCTTCAAAGTTGAGAACTTTTATTTTATGTTTTTATGTTTTAAAATGATAGACAGAAAATGACTCCCTTAAGTTACTACAGTCCCGTATAATGAGATATGTAGCTGTAATCATTAATTTGAAAGAGCGATAGAAGAAAGCAATTTTGATAGTGGTAAGACTGCTTGCCTTTTCGACTCTAAGATATATCATGCTGGGTGATTTCTTAATTCGAATAGAAAACAAACCACGTTTTTTGTAATAAATATATATCAAAGAAATTAATTTTGCAGGGTATTTTCACAAACTACCCTCGTTGGTTTTAAGTTTCTTTTTTGATTGTTCGCTATTTTTAAGTTTCGTTTGAGATTGCAATGAATATTTGGAGCAGTTTCTATAAGAAATGCATCTCTTTTGATATCATGATATCTGATTTTGTATAATAGATTTACTTTTCTTTTTATAAAATGTCATCAATATTATAACGTTTTATTGCCATATTCTGTTACGCCAAAATGAAGTTTGCTTTTATAATTATATATAATTCGGTATCTGAACGATAATATATAACACTAGTCGTATAACCGTTCTTCGTGTAGAATATACATTATATAGAAATTCAAAATTCACAATCATTAGCGAATTCCTACAATACTCTAAAGGACGTTGTTATTTTAAACATTGTGTTAAAATATTCACAATAATACAACTAAAAAGAAGTTTAATAATATATATTCTCGCTATACAAAAGCATCTTCACAGGCAGATATGAAGAATGAAACTTCCTGGTCCCGTTTGTAAACAGATTTACAAAAAATATGAATTTGAATCTATATATGCCAAACTAAAAGCGCTAAATGTGTATGGAAACTAAATGTGTATGGAAACCGTACTGCATATATTCTCGTAGATTAGAAGATATATCCTTGTATTTGAAGAAGATTACCCATACTACAATATATGAGTTTCAAAATTATTTGAGAAAATAAAACAGATGACGTAATAAATTGAAGATATCAATAATCCCCGAAATCCTTAAACCTGAAGGCCGCAATTGATATAAATCTGTCCAAAATGAAATTTCGATAAAATTTATTTTATATACATTTCTCAATTTTTTTAATAGGAAAATATTTAATAAAAATCGTCTGCCACATAAACACATTGGATTTAAATCCGTTGCTATGCGACATGATAATGTTCTTCAAATAAATTGGCTAATAAAACATCGTCTGCATAATGCTATATCTATAGGTGTTCGTTCATTATTAATATTCTACAACCCCTGGTTCTAGAAACTCGAAACATGAACTAAATTTGAAGTGGGATTATTTCAGGTCTCTTCACTAAATTTCACTCTGTGCAGCCATTCTCCCGCGATCATGAGAAAAATACATTTACATACAGATAGACAGATTTTCAATTGTATTTATTAATCCCCGTAATCTTTAAACCTGAAGGTCGTAATTCATATAATCCAGTCAAAAATGCAATTTTGATAAAATTTATTTTATATGTAATTCTTTATTATTTAAATCGAAAAATATTTAATAAAAATCATCTGTCGTATAAACACATTAGATTTAAATCCGTTTCTAAGCGGCGTGATATCATTTTCTTTAAATATATTTGAGGAAATTATATCGTCTGCATAATGCTATCTCTATGGAAGGTTGAATGGTGGATTTTTTATTAATATCTCAACAATTCCTGATCCTAGAACTTTAAACTTAGACTAAATTTTAAGTCTGGCTATTTCACAGCTACCCACAAATTCGGTCCAGTCGTTTTCCCGTGATGATGAAACTCTCTGACACACATACAGACAGACAGATTTTCAATTTTATTTATATTGATTTATTATACCCAGTCAATTTCAATAGATGATATAAAGTGGAATTGTTTGCTTAAACGTACTTAACAGATATTTCAAAATAAAATACTTTCAAACTTTAATTTTGAATATATACATTCTAAGTTATCTCTTTTATATTGACGATGATAATTAGTGCTAAACTATATTTGAGATTGGAATCATTTACTCACTGTATTGTAAGACTTAGATTTTCAACATACGGAATCCAACCTTTGATTATTCGTGCTTCATACGAATCTCTCAAAATCATAACGTAATAAATCATTCCATCCAATCTAAAATGTTTGGTACTTACAAATAAATCCTTCTTGGACAGAATCGCTAACATTTTGTTAAACATTTGGTTATTATGGTTTTATCATAATTCATTGAGCAAATAAACAATTTAGTCTCGAAATTTAACTGCTTTTCTGAATACTTCTCTTTAAACGTTGTTATTTTTATTTTATATTTTAAAATGATAGCCAAGTAATAACTTATATATAGACATTTCAGTAATTATAGTCCCGCGTAATATGAAATATAGCTGTTTCATCAATTTCAAATAGAAATAGAAGAAAACAATTTGTATTAATAATTTTATGTGAATTAAATTTGGAATAAAATTCTAAATTTTATGATATACGTAAAACTTTAGAGGTATCCTTTTAAAATGATTTACTTTTCATATTAGGAATTGACTTGAAACATGGAAAAACATACATAGCATTCAGTTACTATATTTAATTTTAATTTTTACGAAGAAAAATAAGGTAAAAATACTAAAAGATTAACACTTCTGCAAAATATGATAATTCAAGACCTATCCAATACTTATTAAATCTCTAAATTTAATAATAATAATAGTAATCTAGTGTTGTATTTAGATTATTATTTGGATAATATTCTAAATAAATGTAAAGATACAGAATTTTTTGTATAGAAAATGTTCTTATAAAAATTGTAGTTCACAGTCTATATACGTCGACGTCGAAAACCCAGACCACTTGACTCGCCCTAGGCCACGAGCAGCAATTTGAGTGGCCGGGAACGACAGTCTATATAGGTATAAAAACTCATAGTTAAGATATAACTTTGAGCACTGTCTAAAATTACTGTCTAAAATGCTGGTCAATCATAAAGAGCATTTTTTTTTCAATCAAAAATAGTTATTTTTTTACTGAGTGTTCCAAATTTTTTTCTATGTTGCTTTATTGCATATGTAGTATATCACTTAAAATGGAGATCAAGTAACATAAAACCGGCATGTGTGAGTACTTTTTGCCCTTCTACACATCTTGATATCAGCGAAAGAATCAAAATAACTAATAGTATTTATAATTTGTCCAGAAAAACGTTAAGAACACATATAAACAAGCATGGAAAACAATGTAAACAATAGATTCTGAATCTTTTGAAAACAGCAGAATCATGATTCCAGATACTCTTTAAATACTTTAAAAATACTAAAACTTAAATTTTTGTGCATTATTTTTCATATCTTAGTTTGCGTTATTTCTAAAAAACACTCATGTAAACAAATATTTTAGAAGACTTCCGGTTTGCCGAAAGACTTTTCTAGTTCTCAAGAACTATGATTCAGACACCATAATTTAACTTTTAACGTAATTACTTAGATTTTGCGAATGCATTTTTATTATGTGATTATATTGTATCAAAATATTATTTTTAGAAAAAAATGCCAATTTCTCTAAATAAATCCTTTTAATTAGCATTTTGCTACAGTGACCTCTAGCACATCCACATTTTAATTTGAGGGTTTTTTACTAATGTTAAGAGAATACATAATACAAAGAGCAGGTACTTATTATCCACTGTTTCATCTCTAAATTCACATGTAATAAAATATTTTTACTCTTTTTAGCTGGTTTTGTTACCTTAAAAAGGTAAACATTTCAAAACCTTCCAATAACTAAGCATAAAAATATTTTATTTTTCTTTGGTACGAAACTAAATGTGCATGTACGCACAGTAATGGTGTCACATAATGATTTTTTTAGGCCTCTGTCTTGCACAATATAACTCATATACAATATCGCTAATAAAATTCCTATTCACACGCGTAACCCAAGGTAACACCAAAAAGAAAGAACAATTTGATAGAACTAAAATACTTGACTCATAGAGAAAATAGCTTTTATTTTCCATGTAAATTATAGTTACAGCTTTATACCGTCATTAAATAAGTAGTTTTAAAAATGTATATATTTTTTACCCTATTTTCTTATTCGCATATTCATGAATAAGTATATTTCTGCACATTGTTATTTTCTTAAGAATGAAAGTAATTTGTAATTAACCTTTTGGTGCTTATAAAAAAGAAGGCGAAAATAGTAAGACCACTATATAGGCAGTATTATTATCGGACCGGTTTTGTTTTAGACATATAATAAAATATATTATTGTTCTGACGATACTAATGGACTGTAATTTGTTTTATTGATAAGGCATCGAAGCGCACAAGTAAAAAAATTATTAAGTGGACGACTCAGCAGCTACCTCCATGGAAGTCTTAAGTAAACTGACTAATTCTTTACTGGCGCTCGCCAAATTGGCGAGCTCTACTACGAAGGACGCCAATGCGCAATAATGCTAAATAATTAGTTTTAAAAATGTATATATTAAGGCTAAATAATTAGTTTTAAAAATGTATATATATTAAGGCTAAATAATTAATTTTAAAAATGTATATATTTTTGCCCTATTTTCTTATTATTCGCATATTCATGAATAAGTATATTTCTGCACATTGTTATTTTCTTGAGAATGAAAGTAATTTGTAATTAACCATTTGGTGCTTATAAAAAAGAAGGGGCAAAAAGTAAGACCACTGTATAGGCATCATTATTATCGGACCGGTTTTGTTTTAGACATATGATAAAATATATTATATTAAAAATTTTTTGAAATGTTCTAAGTAAAAAATATAAATAAATTCCTCAAAACATGTATCAAATTATTACTCATTACTATATGTTTTATTGAGTGTAATAAATTCGATATAAACAAGAAAACATAGTTACGTATAGACTTGGAAATAAATGGGAAAGAAAGTGCAGCAGGTAAATATATTCAAGAAAGCGTTATGTTTACGATAGTACATAAAGAATAGTACAATTCTGAGATGGCAGGAAAGCAAAGAAGCCATAAATTTCAGCTATAAAGCATCCCAAACCGTCATAAAATCTTGCATTTTCTATGGTGCATTTGACTCTAAATCTTTAAATGACCCTATTACTGAAAACATACTCTTCTCAGTGTTTATTTGCTAAGTAAAAACGATTTAAACGTCCTTTTTGTGTATTTTGTAACATTTTATTGGCAGATTTATAAGTTGATTTATTTATAATGAGTAGAGATATATTGCAAAATGTATTATATATACAAACTGTTTAAAACTGGGAGTACATAAATATAGTACTTTTGTGAAGCACGTTAAACAACAAAATTCTAGAAATGTTCAATCTTTAATGCATTTTAATACTGATGTTTTCAGTAATAAATTGGGAAATTACAGCAATTTTCATTAGTTCTATAAATTGGCAAACGTTTTATTTAATGATAAATTAAAACTCAAATCACCAGTTAATGCTATCAGTTAAGAATGCCCCCCCCTCTCCCACCTGCTCGTGTATATATAACTTTTTGCCACAAATTTAGCGTCAATTTGCGACATTGTATATGGACTTGTGCATACAGCAAACAGAAATACTTTTGAAAAGGCCATCAAATTGACGAAAATGCCACTAAACAGGAAGATGCGATTTTATTTAATTTTTGTAAATGACGCCAAATTGATGAAAATTTAATATTGTCGAAAATGAAGTTTGATTTTATTGATAAGTCGCTTAGGGGGAATTAATATTATTTATATAGGGAAAGTAATGTGCTGCACACATAAGATTTTTTAAACGTCATGAACATAAAGTGTAAACACGTAAGTAGTTTTAAGGCAACCGCTGTTAAAATTGGAATTTAGTGCCTGAAATCTATCATATTTTTTTATAAAATTTACATTTACTATTATTTGATAGTTCTATAGTTAAAATAAAGCATTTAATGAGATAAAAATAAACATTTTAATATTTTAATTACTCGTAGTATGCAGTAAAAGTATAATCGTAGGCACACAGACTGAAAAATCTCAATGCATGACATATTATACATTCAGTAATATTTTCAATTATATTCATTACAATTTTATAAATGCTTGATAACGACGGTATAATATACAAACATAAAATAGTTTAACTATATGTTTTAACAGCACACTTTATAAATGGAATAATCAAAACGTGTCCTTATTAAGAAAATAATATTTAATTTACCTATAAGATAATATATAATTAAAAACTTTTAATTTCATACACTAAATAATTACTCATATTTAATTAATAATTTACTCATATATTATTTTTATACACAGTTGCAAAATTTCGTGCAATACGATTTAGCAATTTTAGAGGAATCATGCATGTAATATGTAAAATAAACGTGTTTTTGAAAATAACGTTAAAGTTATAACTTATTTTTACACATTGAGCGCATAAATTCTTTAAAATGACTGAGCAAAATTGCATAAAATTTCGCACACATACACAAACACTATATGTGTATAAAATGACGAATAAATTATTATATTTTAACATGAATATTTTTACATTTGTAATGCTTTTATATTGTTTCAAAAAGTCAATTTTTTTTAAATATTAAAGACAGAAAACTATATTTAAATACAGAAAATATTATAGAATATTATAGGAAATATATATATAATATTTTAAAAAATAATTATAGAATATTGTAGAATAATATAGAAATATTATAGAAAACTATATATAAATATATTGTCCACTGTTTGCCTTTTTCAGAATACATTATTTCTCAACAACCTAATTTTTTTTTAGGTTGAAATAAGATTCCATATGGACAGAATTTTGCGTACAGTGCATGAAATTCTTTTTACGGAGAACCATATTAATTTTACATGCATATGCATATTTATTCATATAAGACCCTAGGATACCAAAACATTTTAAAAATAGAAGTTGATAGGCACATACAGCCAATATCAATATTAATACCATTTGACGTATGGGGTGTCATATCAGTGATTCAAATTATATAATAAATCAATATATATTTCTGCTATAGAAAAATATTATTACTTACCTTTACTCTCAATATCGGCAAAATAAAATAAATGTAATATCTCTTATAGATAATAAGCTTTGGTTATAAACGTTTTTTCTTCTAACTTCCTTGTAAAACTTATTATCAAGCTTTTGATTTAAAAATTAATATTTTGATCAAATCTTGATAACAATTTGACCATTTGAAATAAGTTTACACCTCAATTCGCGCATACATCTATATTTGGGAATATATTATAACTTATTTAGTCTATATTCTATACTAGCACTATAAACGTTCTTTGTACGGAATATATAATATAAAGTAATTTAAAAGTCACAATTATGAGTCTAAAACTGGGATATTACTTCAACTTGTAAAACCCCTGCGTCATTTAAATCAAGTATAATAAACTCAAGAGTGCCAAATTGCAACACTCCGAAAGGACGGTAGGCTCATGATCTAGTGATAGTAATTGCAATACATAATGATCAAAATATAGAATAAATCACCTTTAGTACTAACCCAGTGGTTCCTCTTCTCTTGTGATGGGCGCATGCACTCATCAATGCAAAGCAAAAACATAGCAAGGAAAAAAGACTTATACACAATGTGTTTAAAGATTACACCAAAAATAGAATTAAATTCTTTTAATTCAGAATATTAAAATATTTTATGATTTAACACATCTTATTTTCTTCCGAAACATTTTTTCAACAAACATACTTTTGGTTACACTTCTTAATCTATATATGCCAAATTGTAAATTGTATAAACATAACATATCAAAATTTACTTCAGAGTTCAAGTAAGTACCATAACACTTCCTCTCATATGTCTCCATTACAAAGAGCCTTGCGAATAAAATAATGCCATGTTTTAAATAAATCTGAAATATCATCTGGTCATGTCTGACCTCAATAAGGATCCCGTCCACAGTTTCTTGAGCTATTAAGTTATTCTATTAAGCTATTTAGCTATCGAGTATTCACAGCAGACGAGTCGGGCATAAAGGCCGAAGGTCTGTTAAACTGGAAGGTAACAGATTTTTACTTACAGATGGTTCAATCATTTCAGATGAGCTCATAATTTTTTTGGAACTCATGGCTTTATTGGCAGGGGGTTTCACTTCTGGACCTTAACATATTTCCATTGATTTGCGTTTATAAATTTAATAAAATTTGGATAAAACCGCCAGTTGGTCCATTTCGAAAGCTTTCTTTATTCCATCTGCCCGAAAAAAAAGCGCCCCCACGTCAAAACCACAACTGTTGTGACGTCAGCAAAATGTCATGTCTTTCAAAATTACCAATAGGAAAGGCGACAACACCTACCGCTTTCTAACTGTCAGAGGGACGGATCACATCCAGAGCCCCAAAACTCGGAATCTTCGCCTTTCCCAGCCAGGCAAATAAACAAAACAAAAACCAATACATCTACATGAATTAAAGGTCTCTCTCAAAACGGAAATAAAGCTAAAACATGGAAGTTTAGGAATCGTGCGCTTTCTCGCTTACAGAAAAAACACTAATCAGAATATATTATATACAATATAAAAATACTTTTAAATTCAGCAAAATTGAGAATTTATAAAATTCCGGCACGACATGAGCATATATCTGTAGTATTATGAATAACAGTGTTATTAAAACATTCTATTAAAACACTTAATGTATTTCTTCAAAAATAATTGCACTAATCTCTTGTTCTCTCTATACAAAATTGCAGTTAGATCTGAGGAATAAAACATACTGATCCTGTTTTAAACAAAAAAATATAAAATTTGATGGATATATACCAAAATAAAACCGCTAAAATGGTCTTAGAAGATATATTCGTATTACATTTATTCTTTTACAGCAATTGACTAAACACACTGTATGAATTAATTGACAAGATAAAGTATATGGATTTGAAAAATCTTTGCCAAACTAAAGTAGAAGACGTAAGCAATTGAAGATATCAATAATTCTTGTAATTTTAAACATTAAACACTACGACCTTAATTGATATAATCCAGTATAAAATGCAATACCGTTCAATTATAAAATTAATTTTTATATCTAATTCTGCGTTATTTAAATCGGAAAAAAAATTAATTAAAATCGTCTTCTGTATAAACACATTTTGTCATAAGGTAAAATTGTCCTTATCAAAATTATTACTGCAGAACTTACCTATGATGCCGACACTAAGGGTGGAGCATGTAAGCTCCTGGTTCTCAAACCGGAGAGACCAACACACAAAATATCAATAAATACACTTATCTAAATTTAATTAATTACTTTAATATTTACTTTTATATATATATACATGTAGAGAGATCTTGATTATTAAATTTATTCCTAAATCCTTCTGGACACATATATATTCAACAACATTTAATTAACACATACATTTACAACACATAATTCAAAAGACACATATATTTAAAACACATTAATTTCTATTAGCTACCGAAAATCTAAGTAGTTTATTTAGTTAACTACACGAGCTCGTTATTGCGATAGGTTCGTACGACCTTATTGTTACTTATACGATAGTTACTATATATGAATTGCGTGCCTTCCATAATCATTATAACAGATGAAACATATCCATACCTTATGTTTGTTTCTACCTCGATAGTAGATGAAGCCAACACTATGCTGGAAGCCTGCTTATAATATTTGAATACGCCACTATTTCACTGTGCTCATATTTCGTTTACACATCACAATTTTTGCCGATCCGCGTATCTTTGCGCGATCGCAGGAGATATTTTTTGAATACTGCTAAAAGACATTAGGTGCATCTAGGATGCTGTCGAAATTGAATCTCGTGGAAACTTCTAGAACATTCCCGAAAACACTTTTTCTTTTCACCTTGTAGTGTCATACCTCGTCTTTTGATTCGTTGTTGTGATGGAGGGGATGCGCGCTGTTTATTTCTGTTTGCATTGCCATTGGTTTCCTCTGCAGCATTTAAATAGCTCATTAGCTAGGTTTGGCATCCGTAATTGAAATTACAAAATGTCGTGCACGCCGTACGACACATTTGATTTAAATTCATTGCTGACAGCAAATAACTTTTCAGAAATAATATGGGATGTTTAATTGTGCGGTTTGTATTATATCCCGACAACCCTGCTCCTAAAAACTCAAAATATGGACTAAATTTCAATTGGGGCTGTTGTTCTCAGGTTACCCACTAAATTTGCAACCATTCTTATGTGCTGATGAGACAAACACATATACATACATATAAACAGATTTTCAATTTTAATGATATAGATATTGTTTCTTTTGACATTTGATGTAATAAAAGGAATTTCCATTCGCAATAAATGAAATTGTGCTTAATACACCCAGAGATTTACACCCAGGAAATTAAATAAAAGCATGAAGGAGATTTACCATTATCAATGATGGATTTTGAAATAATATATGGTAAAGTTTCTGTATTTTCCCTTTTTATTTCAAGTCTTAACTTCTTCGGGAATGTATCTGCAGCTATTAACTTTATGAATTAAGAGCTGAAAGTTTTCTTAACTATCGAGTTTCTGAAAGAGTGTTCCAGGTGTTGAAATTCACGAATGTTACTTTCTTAAAATAAATTACTTTGAATATTTTATGAACGTGGAAGTTTGTCTGGAATATTAATCTTTCATAAATTTTGCGTTTATCGTTAATCACTTTACACTATAGTAGAATTATGTTATTTTTTTTCTCGAATGGTTCGAAAAGTCCAACTATGTAATTTTCCCACAAAACTCAGTATTTTATGAGTTTGAAAGCAAAATCAAAACTGGTATGTTCTTATGTTTGATCCCTCTGAAAATGAATCGAGATATTATTTTCCAAATTTTGCAATTATCTTCAGAAATATATCACATAAAATGTATAGTGAAAGTTGATAATGTAGTGTCTGAAGACCAACTTGTTATTACTACAAAATGATGGCATGAGTATATTTCTTAGAAAAGCTGTATACATTAAACATCCATTTCCTTGGTGCTAATAACAGTATCAGATTTTCGAAGTTCTATCGCTAAATGTATCTTATTATCGGTAGTTATAAGATTCTTGTATATACACTTATTTGCTGTTAAATATAAACTTTAACTATAAGCTTAGCATATAATGTAATAACTATAAGCTTAGCTTATGAAATAACTATAAGCTTAGCATATTATGTAATATATATTTACGATATTATCTGCTTTTTGTGAGAGGTTTTTTTCTTGTAGGGACGTATCTTCCTCTAAGGGTGTACGGTATCGGTAGAAATAAAAGGTTTCCTATCTTTTAACTATTGAAGTGAGCCTGTGAAAGTTTATTTAAATCGCTTACTCTATTAGATGCATATCATTTTTCATGGCCTAATCAAGTATAAAAAATTTTTAAATACATGCCCAATCACAATAGTCCTTCATTTTACTTAGGTATAGTAGGCACTTTTATTATGTATTGTAAGTAAAGTAAATATATTCTTTTTATAGATAAAAATTGTATGAATAAAGGATTCTATCCTATCACGATAATGTTAGAAACTCAGTTTGCACTCATATTCGAGTCACGAATCTCTGATTTGCAAGTATGCATTCTACTACGACAAGAGTCATTTCTAACAAAGACAAAGCAGATTCTTAAATTATTAGGTATTGATGACAATGTCATTTTGATTTCTGCTGTATGCAAAATTATTTAATTAATTTATTATTTAACAATTTTTATTCAAATAATTTAAAATAGACAATTTAATTAAATTAATATCTGAAAATAGGTTTTTGAACTGGCTATCATGTGCACATTCTGAAACTTTGCTGATCTACATGAATATTTTAATATATTAATGCCTTCTAAAGGTTAAGGTCACAATTCAAGTACTCAAACAGCGATAATATCCGTGAATTTTAACGATTAAACTTTTAACGATTTGAGCTTTTGGGTTACCATTCATCAATTTCCGATGAAAAATGCATTGAAAATGAGAAGTTTGGATTGTTGATATCTGTACAACGAGTAATTGGACATTGTTAAACATAAAATTTACGTATAATATTATACAAGCTGTTTATATATAAAATAATTTTAATTTCGAATTTCATTCAAAAGTCGAATTCAACAGTAATAAATGGATAAATTGCAAATTAAACTAAATGCATATATTTCTTCAGTGTGAGGATTGCCCTTGAAGAATATGTAGCCAGACATGATTTGCATTCTTAGGAATTGTGGTGTACAAGAGATTTGAGCTGTCTCGTTGAAAGCAGAAATAATAATATAACTATTTAATTACTTTCGAACTATGAATTGCATTTATAAGGCATAATGATGACTACGAAGACCATTTCTATGCAAATTGTGTGCGTAGTTATGTTTGAAGATAAATTATTCTCTAAAATGTTAATAAAAGTTAGATTTGGAGATCCGCTTATGTAACGTGGGAATTATTTTGGCAGGATACCGAATTTCTTAGCAGAGTGATACAATGATTTTCGGAAGATTGCAGCACAAACATATTTATTTAACTTTGATGAAGAAAATAGACAGTAACGTATTTAAAGTAATATTTAAAGTGTTTAATATTAATGAACACATTGAAGAGGAGGGTATGCAGAAATACACAGAAATTATTTACTTAGCAATTTTTATGAAGCATTAGTACCTTAGATAGAGATTTACCCCGAAGATTTTGTCCATATATATCCCTATTTTGTGGTTGGAATTTCACACAAATTTATATTTAGCTTATTGTTGACATAAGAAATCTTATGATGACAAAAATGAGTGTTGCTATTTGAATTTTTAAAAATAATATTCAAATAATATGAGAACAACCCCTTATGCAAATTAGATGCACTTTTATTTATACTAGATATTTTTCCGAGTCTAACTATACGCTTGGTTTAAATGCACGAACCTAGGAGCTAGAATGAGAGGTGTTTGGATATTTTTGACCGATTGTACTCTTAGTATATTTCAAGCTATATTTTTATAACTGAAAAAAATATATAAAAATTCGTCTTAAATATATTTTTACGAGAAAGTGAAAAAAGGATTACTTATCCAAAGATAAAAACACGAACGGTTTGATAAGATCTGGTTCTCAAACCTAAATTGAAATTAATGGCATGATGAAAATAGAGCGAACAGAAGATTAAAAGACAAAGAGAACATTTCTTTTAAACTTTAAGAAACGTTCCAATCTAGATTAATGGATGCCACATTAGTTTCCTTTACTTATGAAGCAGGATACAAAGATAATGCATTGTTTATGCGTTTGTTCCATTTAATTGGTTTATTACAGAAGGCAGTAAGATATTTGCACTTTTATTAACAATTTATACAATTGTGAATTATAAATATAAGATTGATATGCTTGAAACATGTAAATAAAAACACGTATTTATGAAAGTGTTAAAACAGTAATCTGAAATTAATTTAGATATTTAAACATGTTTTGTAGCAATAGTTAATGACTAACCGAATACCCGTTGAAAATCAACGATCCAGCAATAAGCAACCCCAAATAATGTAAATTTTTGAATAATTCGAGTTGCACATTTATTCGGAAAATCGAAAATTTTGGTGTGCGGAAACCCCTAAAGAAGAAAATATTGGAAAACTGAAGTTGCTCACATTCTTCCCTTTGAACCATCTACCCATACACCAAATTCGAAGTATCTTTCTTATACTGAAGCGTGCAATGTTATCATTTCACCTTTCTAAAGTTTTTATGTGGAACACCCTCTTAAATGGACATTTATGAAAAACTCAATTCTTCTTGGGTTTTTTATCAAATGATTAGCCCATATAGCAGATTCCAAGCCCCTATCAAATTTAACAGTAGGCGTTTTTCATTTATTAGTTAAATAATATATAGGGCATTTTGGAGTGTGACATCCCCTAGAGAAGCAAATATTGGAAATCTGAAATTGCACACTTTTTCTTTTGAACGATATACCCATACACCAAATTTGAAGTTTCTATCTCATCGCAAAACATTTTTCCATCATTTCACTTTTCGAACGGTTTGGTGGGTGTAACCCTCCAAAATTATAAATATTGGAAATTTTCTATTGCACACTTACTTTCTTTTGAACTATCTACCTGTACACGAAATTTGAAGTTTCTATTCCATTGCAAAGCATATTTTTTATCATTTTTCTTTTCGAACGTTTTCGTGTGAAGTAGCGATCCCCTTAAATGAACAGTTTTGAAAAACACTATTGTGTTTTCTTCCATTGTCCCATATACCAAATATCAAGCCTCTATTACATTTTAAAAGGAGGCGTTTCTCATTTATTCGGAAAATTGAATATTTAGGTTTGCGGCACCCCCTAAAGTAGAAAATGTCAGAAAACTGAAATTATGCATTCTCTTCCTTTCAAACTATCTACCCA
Source organism: Amaurobius ferox (assembly GCA_951213105.1). Lineage (NCBI taxonomy): Eukaryota > Metazoa > Arthropoda > Arachnida > Araneae > Amaurobiidae > Amaurobius > Amaurobius ferox. The sequence continues at coordinate 37,377,695 of OX578141.1, read as the reverse complement.
TGCACCAAATTTGAAGTCTCTATTGCATATTGAAATATATTTTTTCGTCATTTCACCTTTCAAACATTTTTCTCTGGAACACCCTTTAAACGAGCATTTTTGATAAGCTCTTTTATCTTGGCGTTTTTTATCAAATCATTAGCCCATATACCAAATTTCAAGCATCTAGCAAATTTTAAAGCATGCGTTTCTTATTTGTTCGGCAAATCGAATGTTTCGGTGCTCGGCATCCCCTAAAGTAGCAAATATTGAAAATCTGAAATTGCACACTTTCTTCTTTTCGAACTGTTTACACATACACTAAATTTAAAATATCTATCTCATCGCAGAGTATGCTTTTCTATCATTTCACTTTTCGAACGGTTTGGTGTGGATCACCCCCTCTACACAACATGTTTGAAAAATTCGATTTTTCCGGAGGGTTTTATTGAACGATCATCCCTTGTACCAAATTGCAAATCTTTATCTATTTGGGAAGTGCCTAAAAAAGCATGATAGAGAGACAGACGGAAAGACGGGCAGACGGACACTTGACAATTAGTATACATAGGTACTTCCATACTATGATATGTAATAAAATTTATAAAGAACCTTGCTATCCCAGCGCGGGCTCGAACCGCTGATTTTCGTACTAGCCAGCTGATGTTCTACCAATGGAGTTGCAAACTCTTATTGTTGAAATGTTCTCTGCAAATTATTATAAGCAGTTTATCCCTATTAAATAAAATATATAAATTTTTTACAGCAATAAAATTTTTCTATATCTAATAGTAACTTGCATTACTAATTTGGAGTAAATTGTATATCGTTTACTGAGTTTACATGTAAATAATATGAAAAATCTGTGTTGCGATTTTCGAATATATAATGGACATGGCATTTGATTAGAAACAATCTTATTTAATGAAGGCAGCAATTTCAGCAAATGTGTGATTTTATATAATGCAATTACAATGATATTCTCTGTTTCCCAACATAAAATGATTTTCTAAATATTGTAATACGTTATAAATGATATACACCTTGAGGAGACTTCGACAACGCATAATTAAGGAAGACTTAAATATCCTTTTTATAAGTCTGGTCTGATAACGCATAATTAAGGATTTTTATATATAAAGGATATTACAGTTATTATTATAATGCGTATAAACTGTATATAACTTATTAAAAAAGGACTTAAATATCATTTATATATAAAAGTAATACTAATACATAAAGTAATACTAATATATAAAGGATATTTTAGTCTTTTTTTACATTTAAATATTTAAATTTAAAGGATAATAAAAAATATAAAGGATAATAAAATATAAAGGATAATGAATTTAAAGGATAATAAATATAAAGGATAATTAAATTTAAAGGATAATAAAAAATATTTTTAATTTATAAATTTTTTAACTAAATTTTATATAATTAATAAATTTTATATATTTTTAACTAAATTTAATAAATTAATTAATTAATAATTAAAATTATTTATTTTTTTTTATATAAATATTATTTTATAAATAATTTATATTTATTTTACATTTATATTTATATATATATTTTATATTTATGTATATTTTTATATTTATATATATATTTTTATATAAGTTTTTATAATAAATTTAACTTAATTACATTTATTATAAAATTAATTAAAATTTATTATAAACTTTAATTTCTAAATAATTTTTAAATTATTAATATTTAAATTTAAAATATAAAAAAAGTTTCTATTTTAAGGTGCGGCAGCAAAGACATCTATCAAAGATGCTTGGAAACCTGTAGCCGAATTATAAGAACAGAGTAGGAGCTAGCTTTTGCTCAGTGATTATAATGTCGGTCTTGTAATCTAAGGGTCCCTGGTTCGGGGCCCGGTGACGCCCAATCGCCACAATGATAACTGGGCGTTTTGATACACGCAACCTTCCTTTCCAACGATCTCACCATCTCAACACGAGATGGCAGCACCACATGGAGTCATTAGCCTTGACACGCCCTTCCTGGTTCACCACGTCTGCCCCTCATGCCGAGGCGACACGCCTCCCGGCCCTGACCGTCACGCGAAGCGACACGTCTCCCGGCCTTCCTTTCATCAGCGGAGGGAATGTGCGGCAGCAAATACATCTATCAAAGATGCCACACGAGCCAGTACCCGAATTATAAGAATAGAGAAGGAGCTAGCTTTTGCTCAGTGATTATAATGTCGGTCTTGTAACCAAAGGGTCCCTGGTTCGGGGCCCGGCGACGCCCAATCGCCACAAAGGATAATATAAAAAGTTTAATTTAAATATTTAAATTTAAAACTTTAATATACAAATTATAAAACTTTAATATATAAATTATAATAACTCTATTATATAATTAATATATAAACTTATATTTATAACTTATATTAATATATAAACTTATATAATTAATATATTTATATAATTAATATGTAAATATTAATATATAATTAATATATAAACTTTAATATATAAATTATAAACTTTAATTTTTAAATAATTTTTAAATTATAAATATTTAAATTTAAAATATAAAAAGAAGTTTATATTTTAAGGATAATAAAAAGTTTAATTTAAATATTTAATGTAAAATATATTTAAGTTTTTTTTTACAGTTTTTAATTTTTTATATTATAAACTGTAATATAAATGTAATACAATATTATATATTATATTACAGTCGACAACGCATAATTAAGGAAGACTTAAATATCCTTTATATAAGTCCTGGTCTGATATATAAGAAGATAAAAATATAAGGAAGACTTCGACAACGCATATAAGCACAAATAAGTCAATAATGCAGCATACAGATTATTCGAGGTTACAATGAACCCCCTTTGTCAGTGCAAGTGACTTACAAAACCGAAGTCAAAAAGGCGAAATTCCCCAAAAGACGAAATGGTCCAAAAGACGAAATGGCACAAAAGACGAATGGCCCATTTCATCTTTTTGACTTCGGTTTTGTTGGTTCTCTTGCACTGACGAAGGGGATCCAGCGTATCCTCGAAACAGCTGTAAGCTGCATTTTTGTCTTTTTTGTGTTTATATCCTTTAATGAAGTTTTGCTTACTGTAATACGTTACAATCTACTACAAAGCCTTCTAAATTTGCACTGCAATTTTTACTAGTGTATATAGACAATAATATTCTGAAAAGAAAGTGCGAGTTAACTAAATAACTTCTTACATGAATACATAGAAGTGGAATCCCCAAAGCTATCTATAAAAATAAATATCCACTGTATTACGTGTAAATAACATCATTTTCGGCTTTGTTTAAATCAATCGCCGCTGCTAAATTTATCAACATGACATTCCCCGAATATTTCAAGCATTTCCATTTACAAATAGTTTGTTGTACGGTAATAGTTTCAAACTTACGTGCGTCGTGAATTATAAGCGTATAGCAACAGCTCCTGTTTAATTAATGTAAGCATTTAAAATGCATTACTTCGAATATCGTGTTCGTTTCTAATTTACGTATTATTTTTTTCAAGCCACAAAATGATAGTTATGTTGTATTCTTTTTACAGGTCCTTTGCGTGTTACTTACAAGGATGAATAAAGTTAGTCACATTAATCCAAAATGTTTCTATACCTAATGATATTTTGTTATTTGTGAACTAACATTTTAAACAAAAAGACGTAGCAAATGAGCTCGTTTAATTAAAGTTTGTATTTTGCCATTGTTACAATCTGTAATTGAAGCTAATGCATTTATCATAAATCCATATTATAATAAGTGAATAAATTAGAATTTTTTTTAAAAGAAAATTTGAACTTTACAGGTCATAGTTATATTTTATCTAAATCACGCAACTTTCATTTGCACTGTAAAAAATTGTGGTGCAGTTGCAGCATAATTTCATTTGCAGTGTAAACAATTGTGGTACAGTCGCAGCATTTTTTCAACATGAAAAGTTGTAAATTTTAAATCACTAATAATGTAAGAGATATTTACAACGCATATGCTGCATTGTAAGACTGTTTCAAGGAAATTCTGCTAATTGTGCATTTGCTGGAGAAATCCCCTGCTCTCTTAATTTGCATATGCAAATACATATTTCAATTCATTTTGAATTTTAAAATATTGCACCATTAAATGTGGTGATAATACTTTAAAAATTCCCCGGTGTGTGTTATATTACGAAAAAATGTTTTATATGAACATTCATAGATATTGTGAATAAGTAAATCGCAAATAAATTTATTTATATATTTTCATCTAAATTTTCTCTTTGGTCATCTGAATTAAAGACTGTTCTATTAATAAATGCCCGCTAGTCTTTATCGATATTTCCTATAAGAGAAAAAAGTTTATGGTGATAGTCAACTTTACTGCAATCTTTACTCCAGAATTTACAGTTTTATATGAGTGTCTTGAGACCGCCGAGGATTTTATTATCTCAAGCATGGGTGGAAGTTCAAATCAAAAGCATCAGTATATTTCGAGACTGTGATTGCTTTACAACTTTTAGTTCTGGATTATATGTGGGTAAGAAGCCATGGAAATAGCTTAGTCGAAATGATATGGTACTGAATTTTAAAAAATCGTGAAATTTATATAGGTATAAAATTATGTGCTATTATATTTTAAAGATCTTAACACAACATATTATTCCAAATAATTATTTATTTGTTTTATGCATTTAAAAATGCACATTATATTGAGATTAAAGATCATTAAGATGATATACTTATATGGAAATATTTTACTTATTTATTTAAAAATGCAATATGCACGTGTAAAAAAGTTTCAGGTGCTTATTTGTTGACGGTCAGTAAATGTGCGTTAACCCAGATCAAGTAAAATGCTTCATTTAGATTTATTTAAAGTTAATTCTTCAATGGAAATGTATATATAACATACCAACGAATGTTGCGTTTATTAAATATATACTTTCTGAAATTAGATATAATTAATTTTATTTGTCAAGTACGTTGCGTTTTAAATTCAATAACCCACCAATTTCTTCTTCAGTGATAGGTCACTACTTACCGTTATCTACAAAGTAAAATACAAGTAGCCTGATAATTAAAGACTCTTCAGTAATTTTTCAAATTCATTTATTTTAATTATACTGACAACATATTTTATTATTTGCAAATATTATTTTATTACTTACAATATTAGTCCATCATTTTTAATACTGTAAGCTCAAAGTCTAGACAAAAGTTGCTGTTTGATACTAGATTTCTACAGTACGCAAAAAAGTGTAAGGATAAGCGAAAACTCGCCGAATCTAGAAACCTTTTAGAGGGAAATGTATGCAAATTTCTTAAGTAAAAATATTGATAAAATTAAGTTCATTTTCATGTAAATTAGTTCAATTTTCCAAAAATAAATATGCATAAATTTACTTTATAAATTTTAAACCCATATGATCTAGGAAAAAAGTATAAGGACAACTGTTTCTTCATCTAAAATTATAGTAAAATTTGCATATTTGAAAGATAAAAATGACCATTTCAAATATAAAGACTGGGTTTCTAAACAAAATTCACACTTGCCTTATTTTTTCACAATTTTTGTACGATGCCAAAAAAGTGTAAGGATCTGACCTTGAAAAGGGAGACCCATCTATCTGACCTTGAAAAGGGAGAAATTCTTGCTTTTAAAAAATGTGGATTGAGTGGGCATGAAATTTCGAAAAAAACTAAAAGATCTAAAACTATAGTTTATAATTTTCTAAAAGAACCTGGAATGTATGGAATGAAAAAACGAACTGGAAGACCAAAAATTCTAACGCATCCACGGAAAAGAATGGCTGTAAGAAGAGCTTGCGAGAAAAAAGAAACTGCAAATGAAGTTAGAAGAAATTTAGACTTACCATGTTTCACGCGAACAGTTCAAAATGCTTTGAATAAACAACCGAATGTTTAGTATGGAAAGTTAATGTCACGTCCGCCTCTTAAAAAGGAACATAGGGAAAAAAGGAGTTTAAGAAAAATACATTTCTCGCGGTCCAAAATGGATTGATGTAATCTTTTCAGGCGAAAAGAAGTTCAATCTTGATGGGCCAGATGATTTTCGCTATTTCTAGTATAATCTGCGTAAAACCAAAGAAGTTTTTTCCAAACGTCAATACGGTGGGAGCACAGTAATGATTTGGAGCGCTTTTCAGGAAACGGAACCACGTCTATAGTCTTTAACCACTACAAAATTAACTCTGACAAATATATTGATATGTTAGGCGAACATTTGTTGCCTGAGGCCTCACTAATTACTGCAGGATAACGCTTCCATACACGTTTCTCAGAGAGCAAAACTCTGGTTTGAAGCTAATTCAGTAAATTTACTTGATTGGCCGGCGAGAAGTCCCTATCTCAATTCAATAGAAGATTTATGGGGCCTTCTAGCCCGAGAAGTTTATAAAAATGGCACACAATATCAGTGTAAACAGGATCTTGTGTTAGCCATCAAACAAGCTTGGAATAACATTTCCATAGACACTTTAAAAGAAATTTCAGAATCGATGACCTCTCAGCTTATTCAATGAATTGAAAAAAACGTTGTTTTCCTGAACATTAAGAGAAATGTTAAGTAATTAAGAACATATCCTTATACTGTTTTCTATATTTTCATTAGTGATAATCTTTATAAGGTCAACTTTTGTAAGTTTCATATTTGTTGTTTTATGTGTTGTAAATGGTATTGTATAATTTCATATTAGAGGCCTGAAATATCAAAAATTCATTTTGATAAAGTGAAAATAAAGTATATTTTCATTCAATTATATGTTGTCCTTATACTTTTTTCGAGCACTGCATTATTTCGAGAGACCAGAGCGGGAATGAGCCTTACTAAGCCGAAATCAAATTATATAAATACGCGACCTATGATCACAAAAAAAGTAAGTAGTACATACATCTATACTGCATAGGATGTGTGGACATAATTTCTGTATCGACATTGCCTTCGCCTGGCTCTCTGAGTCACACAATATTTGAACTTTTTAACGCATCTGCTTGTCCATCTCAAACCTTAAATATCTTCAATTTACATCTCTCGATTTTTATTAGACCTTTTAGTCCTGTGCCTTTCAAGCGATTTCTCATCAACTGTATCTTAAATTTTTAGGAACAGTCCTTAACATGACTACGAGGAAGACCGACTTCCTTCTTGACAATG